>JAJJWW010001970.1:0-115390 GCA_023531295.1 Papaver armeniacum | reverse complement strand
GGGATGCCATGTGGGCTTCTCCCCAAGGAGGCGATCGTATTCACCAACGAAGACATTTGTTACTCGGGAGAGCACCTCAGGCCTCTATATCTCATCGTGTATATCAACAGAGAGCCGCTAAAAAAAGCTTTTGTTGACGGGGGCGCGTCCTTAAACCTGATTTCAATGCATACGCTCGATGTTTTAGGCATACAGCGGTCCGCGATAAGAATGCGGGTCACCACAGTAAAAGGGTTTGGAGGCCACGACCAAACAGCTATAGGAATCATTAACCTAACAATGAAGGTTGGTCCTATCCGAGGGACCACCCCTTTTTATGTTCTAGAAGATGACACTACCTTCCATGTGCTACTAGGGCGAGGCTGGCTACTCAACCACAAAGTAGTCGCGTCGACATACCATCAATGTGTAAAAACTAACATAGGAGGCAAGCAGTACCGAGTTCCCGCCACGAGCAACCCTTTCGACCCAGAAGAAGCATATTTGGAGGACGCAATTTTCTATGATGAGCCAAAAGAAGAGGACGAAATGCCTGAAGCTCGACTCACCCAATTGCCGAAGTGGGGTGACGAAGAAAAAGCGGAACCCACCAAATCAGTGTTCAGTCCGTCAAGGATGGTGTTACCAACGGAAAGAAAAAGGAAGCAAGATGAGCAACCCAGTTTCCAACGCTTCTCTAGGCCCGATGGTGGACATGTGTACCGATTATAGCAATTAGCCGAGAGAATGCCCGCAAGTGAGCAAAGCCACGCTGACGAGTTGATGAGTGAAGCGGGGGTTCCCGATGAAAGCACATAACAAAGCTTGTCCGAGCTTCCCTACAGCACGATTGATGACCAAGAATTGCGCGATCAGTTGGTAAGCGTCACTACGAGAACCAATGAGGAACGAACTCCAAAAGACCTCACCGTGGATGAAATGGAAGAAATCAACATAGGAACACAAGAAGACAAACGCTCCATCATGATAAGCAAGAATCTGGACCAAGAGGAAAGGGTAGCATTGATCGCGTTACTTAAAGAATACAAGGACATCTTCGCTTATTATGACTATGATGAAATGCCGGGTTTAGATAGTGACCTCGTGGTACATAATCTAGGAGTATCGCCTGAATTCAAACCCGTGAAGCAAAGAAGCCGCGAGTTTCCTAGGGCTACCGCCCTCGTGATAAAGGAGGAAGTGGAGCGGCTACTTAAAGCCAAATTCATTAGGCAAATACAACACCCCACTTGGTTGGCTAACATCGTGCCACTAACCAAGAAAAATGGAAAGGTTAGGTGTTGTGTAGATTATAGAGACCTGAACCAAGCTTGCCCAAAGGACGATTTCCCGCTTCCAAACATCGACATGACGCTGGACGCGACCGGAAAAAAGAAAAGATATTCTTTCATGGATGGCTTCAGCGGATATAACCAAGTAAAGATGGACCCTGCAGATGCAAAGAAAACCACCTTCCAAACCCCATACGGCAACTTCTACTACGTAGTGATGCCGTTTGGATTGAAGAACGCCGGTGCCATGTATCAGCGCGCCATGACATCCATCTTCCACGACTTGCTGCACCGGACAGTACAAGTATATGTTGGCGATATCGTAGTCAAGACACAAGAGGCTGAGGATCACATCTCTCACCCACTGACGGCCTTTGAGAGATGCAGGAAATTCAAACTCAAGATGAACCCTCTCAAGTGCGCCTTTGGGGTCACATCCGGGAAATTCTTGGGCTTTGTAGTGACTAATGAGGGAATTCAAGTAGACCCGAGCAAAATCGAAGCAATCACAACAATGGCACCGCCGGCGAACACCAAAGAGTTGCAAGCCTTTATAGGACGAATATCGTACATACGGCGCTTCGTGCCTGGTTTAGCATAGCTGATGACTGCGTTCCTTCCCTTGCTGAAAAAGGGTATACCCTTTGTATGGGAAGAGGTACAGTGTGTCGCCTTTGAAAGGTTGAAGCAGTGTCTTGTCAACCCTAAGATTCTTAGACCTCCGATACGTGGAGTCCCTCTTTATCTCTACACGGCATTTACCAGCTCAGCAATCGGCGCAGTTCTTGCGCAAGACATGGGGGGAACTGAGTTGTCACCTATCTATTATGTGAGTCGGGTCCTACGAGATGCAGAATTAAGATACCCGCGTGTAGAGCAAGCATGTTTGGCCTTCATATACGCGACTCAAAAGCTGTGTCCCTACCTCCTAACACATGAAACCATTGTGGTGGCAGCAGCGAACCCGATAGCGTACCTGGATTCGAAGCCTGTCCTTACAAGGAGAACCGCCCGATGGTTGCTTCAACTGTCGGAATTCAAGCTCAAGTACCAGCGGCCAAACGTTGTAAGGGGACAAGCAATATCCGACCTCATGGCCATGTTCCCGGGAGCAGGAGACGATGAAGTACACGAATACATACCTGGAGAGGTCGCGGCCGCAGATGTTGACAAACCTTGGACCATGCTCTTTGACGGATCCTCTTACGGGTCCGTGGGAGGAGCAGGATCGAAGCCCTGCGAGGTGAACTACTCTCATACTCGTTCAAAATGGATTTTCCATGCAGCAATAATGTGGCAGAGTATGAAGCCCTAATTTTGGGACTCTAAATGGCGAAAGAGCTTAACCTTGGAGGCGTTGAAGTAAAAGGCGATTCCAGGCTTGTTACGAATCAAGTGAACGGAGATTTCCACGTCAAAGAGCCGCACCTGGCCCCCTACCGGGCGGAGGCCCAAAGGCTAATGAGTCAAACGGGATCGACTTTAGATCAAACTGGCAGAGGCGGAAATAAACACATTCAGACGCCCTGGAAACCTTGGCAAGCAAGGTATCATTAAACGACGAAGAAGAGGGTACAGTTACGGTACGAAGAAAAGGGCTGTCTAGTACTTGGAAAGAGGACTTGTCCTTCGAGGAGGCGGACGACTGGAAAAAGGCATACATCGAAGACTTGACGCGGATGGACGAAGAGCGAGTGATTCCTACTCAGGCCTTAAAGCAGTTCGTGATGATCCAAGGTGCGTTGTACTACATGGAGGCCGAAGGACCCCTCGCAAGATGTGTAAACAAAAGGGAGGCGGAGAAGTTACTCTGAGAACTACACACGAAAATATGTGGGCAGACCGGTGCCGTTCATCTATACATAAGGCTTCAAAGGATGGGCGTATATTGGCCAAGTATGTCATCTCAAGAAGCAGCACTCCAAGATAGTTATGCCGATTGCCAAGCCCCGCCACAGCCCGCGAAGGTCTACACATTAGAAGAAGTAGACTTGAGACAACCTTACATCGATTTTATCCAATACAGGAAGCTGCCTGGTGACAGACAAATGGCTTTAAAAATACAAAAGAAGGCAGCGCGTTTCTTCATGCATGAAGGCATTCTCTATCGGAGAAGTTATGGTAATGTCGCGCTGTGATGCCTGTCAAATCAGGAAGCCATAGAAGTCATGACCCGATCCCACGATGCAGAGCACCAGGGGATGCGGAAGTTGTTCCTGCAACTCTGCGAAGGATGGTTTTATTGGCCGACCATGGAAAGTGATACCGCAAAACACGCCCGAAGATGCTTGCAGTGCCAGACACATGGGAATTTGATCCAAGCCCCCCACGCACTATTGCATAGCATAGTAACGCCCTGGTAGTTCCACAGCTGGGGGCTCGATCTTATAGGGCCAATCAACCCAACATCCTCAAAGCGACATAAGTACATAATCACCGCCACCGAGTACGCGTCGAAATGGGTCGAGGCGATACCCCTCAAAGATTACGCAGGTGCCACAATAGCCTCATTCATCAAAGAACACATCATTTGCAGGTTCGGCGCGCCCATGATAATTAGGGCTGATAACAAGGATGTAATTGATTCACTCCGCCAATACAATGTAAGGCTCCACACGTCTACCCCTTATTATCCCAAATGGAATGGGCAAGCGGAGGCAACAAATAAGACGCTCATCCGCATCCTCAGTAGAATAGTACATGACCACCATAGAGAATGGCACGAGCAGTTGTCGTTGGCACTCTAGGCGTATAGGATTTCTAAACGCAGTTCTACTGGCGCATCTCCTTACTCACTGGTCTACGGAGAAGATGCGATCCTACCCGCAGAGATAGCAATCCCATCTGCAAGAGTGGCAATGGCTAGCCATACCACGCCAGATGAAGTGATCCGCTTTGCCCATTTAGACACAATAGAGGAAAGAAGAGCACGGGCAGAAAGGTTCGCGGAAGCTTATAGGAAGCGTGCAGCTAACTACTACAACCAGAGTGTAAAGGAGAGGACCTTCAAGGTCGATGAGCTAGTCTTAAAAATCGCCCCGCACGTACAGAGAAATGCCAGTGCTGGAAAATTCGCAGCAAATTTGGAAGGCCCGTTCACAATAAGGAAAGTGGCAGAAAGCGGATACTAAAAGCTTCGGCGCATGAATGGGACCAAGGTCAAAACACCCATCAATGGCAAGTGGTTGAATTTTTTTTACGCTTGAGTCCTACCTTGTAAATGCCCGCTTTAAGCAATAAAGTAAGGTTGAAAAATGGCGCATGCACAAAAGGTCTCAGGGCAGCCAAAGGCGCCTGATTGACCGACGAATTCACAAAGGGTCTCAGGGCAGCCAAAGGCGCCTGATCAACTGACAAAATTCACAAAAGGTCTCAAGAATGCCAATGGAACGTGATTGACTGACAAGTTCACAAAAGGTCTCAGGGTAGCCAAGGGCGCCTGATCGACTGACAAAATTCACAAAAGGTCTCGGGAATGCTAATGGCACCTGATTGACTGACAAGTTCACAAAAGGTCTCAGGGCAGCCAAAGGTGCCTGATCAACTGACAAAATTCACAAAAGGTCTCAGGAATGCTAATGATGCCTGATTGACTGACGAGTTCACTAAAGGTCTCAGGGCAGCCAAAGGCGCCTGATCGACTGACAAAATTCGCAAAAGGTCTCAGGAATGCTAATGGCGCCTGATTGACTGACAAGTTCACGAAAGGTCTCAGGGCAGCCAAAGGCGCCTGATCGACTGACAAAATTCACAAGAGGTCTCAGGAATGCTAATGGCGCCTGATTGACCGACAAGTTCACGAAGGGTTTCGGGAACGCCAAGGGCGATCGACTGACAAGTCTCATCAAAAGGTCTGGGTAACGCCAAGGGAGACCCGATTAACTGACAATTTCATCGAAGGTCTCAGGAATGTCAAAGGTGCCTGATTGACTAATATTTGTAAAAATCTCAGGAATGCCCAAGTCGCCTAATCAACTGACAAGACCACAAAGGTTCCAGGAATGCCAAAAGCATCCGAACAACCAACAAGCACGAAAAGGAAAAGCGGGAGTAGGCGCGTTTAAACAACGCCCGCCCCGTCCAACTCCCTTAAAAATAAAGAGGGGGGAGTAGGTGCATTTTAAAAACGCCCGCCCTACCCTTCTCCCTTGAAAATAAAGAGGGGGGAGTAGGCGTGTTTAAACAATGCCCGCCCTACTTTTCTCCCTTGAAAATAAATAAAAAAAGGGGGGGAATAGGCGCGTTTAAACAACGCCCGCCCCACCCGGCTCCCTTGAAAATAAAGAGGAAGGAGTAGGCGCGTTTAAACAGCGCCCGCCCTACCCTTCTCCCTTGAAAATAAAAAGGGGGGGGGGGGGGAGTAAGCGCGTTTAACCAACGCCCGCCCCGTCCAACTCCCTTGAAAATAAAGATGGGGGTGATAGGCTTTCGGGATTGCCTATATAAATAAACCGCAATCGCACGGTGTCTAACTAGTAGACAAAGTCAAGTACGGGTCGTTCCCACAAGGAGCGGTGGAAATATCAATAATCAATATCTCTAATGGATTACCCAGAAATGATTTTTGGGATTTTAGAATTGAATTTGAAACAATAAAAAAAATAAAAAGAATTAACAAAATGCAATGAGAGAGTGTCAGTAACCAGGGTCTACGGATTTCACTACTATTTATAATTTTGCACCAAAAAGAAATCGAATTCCAATTATGTATATATCTCAGTTCTATTGCAACACCTATTATTGGTATGATTTTCTATCATAAACTCGCATCTCCTAAGTATAGTCCATCAAATTCTCTAAGCATGACCTATCAAATTATAATGACGAGAGAATTATCGAAAACATAATTTATAGATTCACAATAATTATTTGCTTCGTCTAAGCATAACCCATCAAAAGAATCAACCTAAGCATGGATTATCAAATACTAACACATAAAATTGGAACCTACGCGAATTAATGAACTTAGGCTATTGTGTCGTACAAAGCCGGTGAGGCAACAACATGTATTCTTTGGTCTTGTGCTCTCAAAACCCTAGCTACAAAAGGTTTAGAACATATCAAAGGGTTTCTTAAAACCCATCAAAAACAATAACAAGAGAAGAAAGATTAAACCAATATCGCCTCCTCTTCTCTTGGTCTTGTGCTCTCAAACACGGCGGCGGCGGCTTCCAGTCCTCCTCTCCCCTGTCTGTCACGAACAGAGATTAACCAAAACCAAAAACGATCCTCCAAACCGGCCTCCTCCCTTCTGAGTCTGTATCTATCGAATTATATACTCCCTGCGAAAGTCTAATTAAGACCTAGCCCATTGCAAGGCCCAATCCATCCGCATATACTGAGTTTGCAACCAAGTCCGGCCACTGCATGTCTCACCAGCTTCCTTCTAGTAATAGCCACAACACCACCTTTCCAAAACATCTGAGCTCTCTCCAAACTCCAACTGCAGTCGCCTACTTTCCATACTCAGGTTACCATGGAACTGCAACGTTTTCATGTTGTTGTTGCTTCAGATGAGGAACTTCAATCGAACTAATCTGTAGAAACTGATGTTGCCTTGGTGGACGGCAACTATTTCAGCTTGAATTACAGCCCCATACAAAACCATCCAACACCTTATCTCCCGTTAGTTGTAGCTCATGCATCTACTCGATCTCCATCACCAGTCATGAAAACACGATCAACATATACTCCTAAATTGCCTCTAATTATAATCAGCTTAACCAATCATCTCAGATGCTCGTCTCTCTCGAGTACAGTCCCGTGAACTGAACTCCATCTGCATCGTGTCATAACACCCATTTCCATTCTGAACCTTCTCGACTGGAAGTCTGCAGAGCATCTCAGCCAACTCATCTTCTCGACCAACACCTCTTGTTTTGATGCCGTCTAACACCTTCGCCCAAATAACTAATCACGGCACAAACTTTCAGCTGAATCCTACCACAAGACTTCTACTCGGTTCTCATCAGCCAACACCTGCGTTTCCACTTTTATTCTCGCTCTCAACCACAGCAGCCATCGTACTCAGTTCACCATTCAAATCGAGTCTGGGTAAAAACCCATAACCGTCAGATGAAATGAACACCACCAGAAAACCTCAATTCACGCACCAGCTTCCATTTCATTCATTAACTCACGACCTAAACTAGACTGCTCCTCATTGCTGGTCCATCATCACCACTTCCCACCGGTTGCCAATGGCTCGACCTTTCTTCTTTGCATCTGTATCTTCGCAATCATATCTTGAAAATGATGACACACTCTCTTTCTAGAACCCCATCGATGATGTTATTGTAAGCCTTGACTACCAATGCCTGCAATTTTTTCCTGCCAGACAATACCACTCGTTGTTGTTGATGCAGCAACCAACATCTCCGTCCACCGAAAACCTCCACATTCACTTCATGTTGATGTGTGTTCTTCCATTATGGACTGGCGCAGCAGCAAACACCATCAGCTGCAATTCCTTCTCGACTGGCAGCAGCAGCTTCTACTTTGTTCGTCTGCAATATCACCATTCGAAGACTATCACCACTGTGTACGCTGCATTCATTTCTCAACGTCGACCACAACAAACCAATTCAACTACCATTTCCACCATCAAGCGCAATCGAAAACTACATTTCATAATACAAAACCATGCACTTTCCTATACAAAGAGATCCATCACATTCTCTGTGAGTCTCGATCTCGGCAACATCTTCAGTTGTTCTGCCGGTTAATATACGGATACCCCAACTCTGCCATCTGCTTCTTCAAAAGTTGATATGAGTACCGATCTTTGGGCCTCATGATTTCCATGCTGCTGATATATACAAATACCAGTCCAGTCATGTTTCGTCATTTCGTCGCAAGTGCTAATTAGCTTCTCTTTAAGCTGTATATTGTATCGGTGACCGAATTCATTCGTACTTTCTACAAAAGCACTAAAATAGTGTTATTATCCTAAATATCGAGTCCTAGCTAATATAAATATGGGTACAAAATATAGAATTTGCGTGCTTATCAACACCCCCACACTTATATTTTGCTAGTCCTCGCGCAAAACAAAGAATTGACCCGCTACACAGCTGGTCATATCATAAGAGAGAGAGTTAGACCCGCTATACAGCTGGTCATGACAAATACCATACACAAGACCCGCTATGCAACTGGTCATATCAAAAAAAAATTAGACCCGCTAAACAGCTGGTCAAAACATGCAAGAAAAGGAAAAAGACCCGCTACACTGATCATTTATTTTATTTTTTTAAGAGACCCGCTACACAGCTGGTCATAATATAAAATTCGATCTCATCAAGTTCGAGTGAACGATAACCTTTACCACTATATAAAATTCGATCAATTTTTGGCGCCGCTGCCGGGGAGCGGTGGTGTAATATTGTAATTAGTATTTTTGATTTGTAAATAGTTTGGTTTTTGTTTTATTTATTTTTATTTTTGTACAGTATTTTTATTTTATTTTAGGATTTCTTTTTCCTTTTGACTTGTTTTGTATTTTAAAATTTTATTTCAGGTACCTTTTTGAGGATGCCGAGCGCTTCTCAGGAGACGTCATCTAAGATGACACTTGGAGAATATATGCGTAGAAGTTCACATCCTCAGGAGACTTCATCTCATATGACGCTTGGTGAATACATGTATGGGTCACGGCATAAAGAAGTTCTTGCTTATAATCGTCTCAGATATGGAACTTGGAATCCACGTAATTTCGCTATGGGTGGTTATTCAGATGAGTATCAACCCCAATACCATGTGGTTGAAAATGAACTTGACACTAGAAGTGATTTTAGGAATTATGATACCGATGTAATATCTGAATCTATTGTATATTACTCAACTTATGATCATTTAACTGATTATTTGTCTATTCAAAAGGACGAGAGTTGTGTTAGAGACGCCATTTATTCAGATAATGATTTAGAAGAACATGTTTATATAGAATATACTATTGTTGAGTCTAACGACTTAGAGATAGTAGACGTTCATAATGAGGTACCTTCTAGTCATTCGAATAGTGAGATTCTAGTTGCAGATAATGATGAGTCGATTCATGATATTGTTGTCCCATTGAGCTCCTCTTTCGTTGATCCATCTTGTGATTTTATGAATGTAGATGTGAATGTTGAACATATTGATATTGGTCAGATAACTTGTACTTATGATTTTGAGCCTATATCCGTTTGTTTAGCACAATTTGCTGATTCGGATGACCCGGTGCTTATTGATATTGTCAATGCATTGCGACTTCCAATAGTTAATCAAGGTAACTCACCAACGGAAGTTATTTCCGCGGACTTAGAACCAGACTTAAGAGTTACTAATTTTGACAAACTTGAATCACTAGATGCATGTTTAAACTATTGTGCCGATGATTTTGTGCCTTTTTACGTTGTCAATGCATTGATTCCTATGATTTCTAGTGAAGATAATATGTCGACTGAACGTATTTCAGCTGATTTAGAACCTGATTTAGAGCGTGTTTCCGAAATAGGAACTAATATGTTTGTATTCCATGAGAGTGATATGTTTATCTTGAATAAGGATTGCTTTATATTGAGAATGGATCTACACGTTTGTTTTGAGGTTTATAGTGTTTGCAGGTTCATGTTTGCAGCTGACCTGATTTGTTGGATTGATCCCCAACTCTTCAGACTTTATATATATGCTTTGCAAGCTACTTTGGTGTATTATCACGCTGTTTGAGATTCTTTGCCTGCGAGCAAGGATACAAAGATTATGCTTCATGGGAGTCAACCCATCAGATTTGTTTTCTTTCCTCTTTCTTTTATTTTTTTTGCTTGAATTTTCCATCTTAATTTCTACGTAGAATGACTCAATTACATTGAGGACAATGTAATGTTTAAATGTGGGGGAGTGGCATTTTCGTTAGGCTTTAAAAATTGATAGGCTTTCATGATTGCCTATATAAATAAACCGCAATCGCACGGTGTCTAACTAGTAGACAGAGGCAAGTACGGGTCGTTCCCACAAGGAGCGGTGGAAATATCAATAATCAATATCTCTAATGGATTAACCAGAAATGATTTTTGGGATTTTAGAATTGAATTTGAAACAATAAAATAAAATAAAAAGAATTAACAAAATGCAATGAGAGAGTGTCAGTAACCAGGGTCTACGGATTCCACTACTATTTATAATTTTGCACCAAAAAGAAATCGAATTCCAATTATGTATATATCTCAGTTCTATTGCAACACTTATTATTGGTATGATTTTCGATCATAAACTCGCATCTCCTAAGTATAGTCCATCAAATTCTCTAAGCATGACCTATCAAATTATAATGACGAGAGAATTATCGAAAACATAATTTATAGATTCACAATAATTATTTGCTTCGTCTAAGCATAACCCATCAAAAGAATCAACCTAAGCATGGATTATCAAATACTAACACATAAAATTGTAACCTACACGAATAATGAACTTACGCTATTGTGTCGTACAAAGCCGGTGAGGCAACAACATGTATTCTTTGTAAAATCAATAAACCATAATTATTGGATTTCGAAATTCAATTCATATAGCCTGATACCAAATTATTCAAAATCGATTCAAATGGTCTTAATGCTAGAAGTAGTTTTCTCCATAGAACCCTAGCTACAAAAGGTTTAGAACATATCAAAGGGTTTCTTAAAACCCATCAAAAACAATAACAAGAGAAGAAAGATTAAACCAATACCGCTTCCTCTTCTCTTGGTCTTGTGCTCTCAAACACGGCGGCGGCGGCTTCCAGTCCTCCTCTCCCCTGTCTGTCACGAACATAGATTAACCAAAACCAAAAACGATCCTCCAAACCAGCCTCCTCCCTTCTGAGTCTGTATCTATCGAATTATATACTCCCTGCGAAAGTCTAATTAAGACCTAGCCCATTGCAAGGCCCAGTCCATCCGCATATACTGAGTTTGCAACCATGTTTGGCCACTGCATGTCTCACCAGCTTCCTTCCAGTAATAGCCACAACACCACCTTTCCGAACCATCTGAGCTCTCTCCAAACTCCAACTGCAATCGCCTACTTTTCATACTCAGGTTACCATGGAACTGTAACGTTTTCATGTTGCTGTTGATTCAGATGAGGAACTTCAATCGAACTAATCTGTAGAAAATGATGTTGCCTTGGTGGACGACAACTATTTCAGCTTGAATTACAGCCCCATACAAAACCAGCCAACATCTTATCTCCCGTTAGTTGTAGCTCATGCATCTGCTCGAGCTCCATCACCAGTCATGAAAACACGATCAACACATACTCCTAAATTGCCTCTAATTATAATCAGCTTAACCAATCATCTCAGATGCTCGTCTCTCTCGAGTACAGTCCCGTGAACTGAACTCCATCTGCATCGTGTCATAACACCCATTTCCATTTTGAACCTTCTCGACCGGCAGTCTGCAGAGCATCTCAGCCAACTCATCTTCTCGACCAACACCTCTTGTTCTGATGCCGTCTAACACCTTCGCCCAAATAACTAATCGCGGCACAAACGTTTCAGCTGAATCCTACCACAAGACTTCTACTCGGTTCTCATCAGCCAACACCTGCGTTTTCACTTCTATTCTCGCTCTCAACCACAGCATCCATCGTACTCAGTTCACCATTCAAATCGAGCCTGGGTAAAAACCCATAACCGTCAGATGAGATGAACACCACCAGAAAACCTCAATTCACGCACCAACTTCCATTTCAGTCATTAACTCATGACCTAAACTAGACTGCTCCTCATTGCTGGTCCATCATCACCACTTCCCACCGGTTGCCAATGGCTCGACCTTTCTTCTTTGCATCTGTATCTTCGCAATCATATCTTTAAAATGATGACACGCTCTCTTTCCAGAACCCCATAGATGTTGTTGTTGTAAGCCTTGACTACCAATGCCTGCAATTCTTTCCTGCCAGACAATACCACTCGTTGTTGTTGATGCAGCAACCAACATCTCCGTCCACCGAAAACCTCCACATTCACTTCATGTTGTTGTGTGTTCTTCCATTATGGACTGACGCAACAGCAAACACCATCAGATGCAGTTCCTTCTCGACTGGCAGCAGCAGCTTCCACTTTGTTCGTCTGCAATATCACCATTCGAAGACTATCACCACTGTGTACGCTACATTCATTTCTCAACGTCGACCACAGCAAACGAATTCAACTACCGTTTCCACCATCAGGCGCAATCGAAAACTACAATTCATAATACAAAACCATGCACTTGCCCCTACAGAGAGATCCATCCCATTCTCTGTGAGTCTCGATCTCGGCAGCATCTTCAGTTGTTCTGCCGGTTGACATACGGATACCCCAACTCTGCCATCTGCTTCTTCAAAAGTTGATATGAGTCCCGATCTTTGGGCCTCATGATTTCCATGCTGCTGATATATACAAATACCAGGCCAGTCATGTTTCGTCGCAAGTGCTAATTAGCTTATCTTTAAGTTGTATATTGTATCGGTGACCGAATTCATTCGTACTTTCTACAAAAGCACTAAAATAGTGTTATTATCCAAAATATCGAGTCCTAGCTAATATAAATATGGGTACGAAATATAGCATTTGCGTGCTTATCATGGGGAGTAGGCGCGTTTAAACAACGCCCGCCCTACCCTTCTCTCTTAAAAAAAAGGGGGGGGGGAGTAGGCGCGTTTAAACAACGCCCGCCCTACCCTCCTCCCTTGAAAATAAAAGGGGAGAGTAGGCATGTCTAACCAACACCCGCCCTACCCTTCTCCCTTAAAAAAAAGGGGGGAGGGGGAATAGATACATAAGCCAAAAAAAAGGGGGGAGACAGAAGAGAGAGAAAGGGAGGAATAACCGCGCTCAACTAACAAAAAACCTTACCCAACAACCCCGCAAGAGAAGAACAGGTCACAGACGGGCCGTAGGCACGATATACTCGTATACAAGCAAATAACATCACCCCCAAAATTGAAATCAAAGAATTATTCACACCAATCTAGTACAAAAGACGTTTAAAGTAAAAAGACATTTCACGGTGATAAACTTAACCAGCCATCAGTGCTCGACACCTGGCAATATCAGCGTCTAAGGCTTCCACCATCAAGCGACCATCTGCACATTGTGCAGTAGCCAAACGAAGATCTTGATCGGCTTCATGCACCAACCTGAGGATGTCCTGGATCACGTTATCTTCAACACCGGCCCCACGAGCAATCAAAAGAATATCTTCATGCTCATCGTACTCCTTGCGCGCCTTATCTTGAAGAATTAGCCTAAGCGTCCACAGCAGACCCGCCTCTTCCTTCAAAATCAATAAACGAGCCAACTCGTCCTCAAGGTAATGTCGAGGTACAAGTGTGGACGCGGCCGCTAAAGTCATAGTATGACCGAGAAGCGGTAAGACCCCCTGATGAGGGACCCAAAGATGACAATCAGTGATGGCGCGATCCATAGTAGCCACCATCATCAAAGAGTCCGCGAATAACTGATTGGCTGCGTCGCGAGCGATGACAGCTTCGTCTAGCGCCTGTTGGATCTCCAATGATACCCGACCGGGGGACTCGGCTTAAGCAGTTTGATACGCCTCGTACCGGGCTCTGACAGTCGCGTGTTTAGCATCCCTGCTTATCTTTCTCTATGTCTGAAGTTCCTCAACCTCGGCCTTCACAAACAAAAGCCGCTTCAACTCGTCTTGTTTGAACGAAGCCGAGACTAACATGGAAATGGGCGCTAAGGACAACACATACCTGTGAAGAGAGTTAGCCATAACGGCGATTTGCCATATATATATATATATATGATAGTAGATGCGATAAACAAGATTAAGAAACGAGAATAGCATGGGGGGTATTTATATACACACACGAAGGAAGAGGGCGTGGAATACGAAGCAATTGATCATACCCCTTCTGCACGTTGAGAAACGTGTCAAAACAAGGTTAAGAGAGAGGATAACCTCGACATAAATATTAGAGACTCAGGAACCAAGGCTTAAGACCAATGTGGCAACGTCCATGAGGTTGGGTAAAAGGGAATCAATCAAAGAGGAAACTTCGATAACATGACGGAAAGAAAAGGAGAGAGATTGAAATATATATAAACTGAGAAGGAAAAATCCAACAAGCGAAGTGCATAAAATAAATAGAAAATAAAGGAAACTGTCCCTGAAGCTAGCGCCTAATCTAACCAACTACCAACAGGCGACAACGGGCAATATCTACGTCCACGGCCTCCGCCATAAGCCTACTTTCGTCACACTGAACGTTGGCTTAGGACAGCCCCCAATTGGCATCACTTATCAGTTTGTAGATGTCTCGAATAATTTTCCCTTTAGCCTTCGCCCCTTGGGCCAAAGCTAGAGTATCTTCGTGTTCGTCGCGGTCTTGGCGTGCCTTATCCCGACGGGCTTGCCTGAAATCCCGCAGTACACTTATCTCCTCCCTTAACACCAATAAGCGCGCGAGCTCGTCCCTGGGATAGGATGGGTTCACAAGCGCAGAAATAGCAGTCAAAGATAGAGTGTGCCCGAGAAGGCGAGAAGCAGCATGGCTAGAGATATATGAACGGCATTCAGCGATAGCATACTCAATGGTTGCCCTCATCGTCAAGGATTCGGTGACTAACGCAGCAGCAAAGTTGCGGGCCGTGACGGCATCATCCAGAGCATGTTGAATTGCATATGTTAGTCGACCAGCCTCCTCAGCATCCTGACGCGCTTCAAAGCGCTCTGCAAATTGAGCGCGCGCGAAATCCCTTTTAGCTAACCTATGCTCGTAAAGCACCTCAACCTCAGCCTCCACCGGTAGCAGGCGCGTCTGTTCCAATTTCTTGAACATCGAGACTAACGCGGGTACTGGTGCCAGAGTTAACGCGTACCCGTGAAGGGAGTGAGCCATCTACGTAAAGTGCTTGACAAGAAAACGAAAATGAAGATGACTAAAATTGACCGGGTTGGAAGATTGGTGCTGCTATATAAAGGAGAGAACGTCATAAATGCTCCAACAACTGTTCTGCTCTCAATGACACACGGTACATAGGAGTACGAAAAGATTTGGCTATTGGATCATCTGATAATCGACCCAATAGCCAGGGGACTAATGTTGATACATGAAAAATAATACCCCTTAACGAGTTGGAGATGCCCTTAAGAATAGAAGTGAACTTGGGTTAAGATGTAGGACTTGGGGACTAAACCCAAGCCCAAATAGAAGATACCCATGAAAGATGGGAGGATAAAGGAGGAATTAATGAAGAAGGAATGGGTTATGTTAAAGAATGGCATTAAGGGTAATTAAGAGGTATTAGGACATGTGTCATGGAGTGGTAAAAAGAGGGGCTTTTAGGAAAGCCTATAAAAGAAAGGACAAGGTACAATGGAAAAACAACTCTCTCCCTTACTATTATTGGAATTGTGAGGTCATGTGTAGTAGCTAGGACGGGTAGAACCTAAACTGAAATTCACCCCTCAACAACGCGCAATGTCGTACTACAACAAAATGAAAATTATATTCATGACATAACTATTCAAAGTTGAGTTTGATTTCCTTTTTTGTTTTTCCCGACATGTGTACAACAATTATTAGTACATGGTCTAAGCATTACCTAAACAAAAATTTCCCAGTGGGAGTAAAAAATACAAAGTAGTCTGCACATATGAAAATTTCTATTCATGTACCATGTACAGTTTTCTTATGATTGGAAAAAATAAAAAAAAAATCATATCCTAGCTTTCTCTAGAGTTTGGATGTAAGTGGCCATGTAAAAGATAGATTAAAAGTAATTCAGGGAAAGATTTTGTTACTACGGACTAATATGAACCCCTCATATGTCCCACACTCAGAATAAGTTTTGTTCGGATCTTGAATTTTTTTTGCGTAGAGACCAAGTGAAAGGATCACACTGGTGTACGTGGTTCTCCAATAATGAAATAATGGAATAAGAGAAAGAGTAGGTAACATTTGAACAATATATCATTATGGAGACATAACAATACACCCGTTCCAAAACTTGATAACCAACAAATATATCTGGATGATTTATATAGTAGTCACTTAATGGTTAAGTATTCAGTGATACGAACACAAACAAAAAAAAATAATCACCAGGATGTCGATAAGCTATAAAAAAAATATTTAAGAGATTAAAGATCCGTTATAGACCAAAATTGTTTGATCATAAATCACCCTCTCATCATCCTTTACCTCGAAACTACGTAAATGCATTGGTAAAAGTTTTTAATTTGTTTTGTCTTGGGAACATTTGTACAAGAAAGTAACGGAGAATCGGAAACTGAAAATATGAGTCTTAAAGCATCACAAGAGACTTGAAAAAAATGATATGTTTCATTTGAAAATAGTAAGTTATGTTGCTTATATAGTCTAAAGCTTTAATTTACATTGCCTAGAAAGTTAAACCACAAGTAAGTAGGCCTTCTGCACAATCAGGTTTCTCATCATCAGTGTCTGCTCATTTTATTTTCGTGCACACCTACTCGGACATTAGCTTATTGATTTTTATTTGTAAGAAGAGTATCATGCTTGTTGATTTGTTAGTAATTCTATTATATTCTTTACAATAAGCGTCCAATGTTCCATATGCAAGTAACAGACCCGTGCATCGCACGGGTGAGAAACTAGTATTTATTAACTATGAGTAAAGTTAAATAAATGCTTTAGCTGCTCAAAATTTAAGAATGGGTTCCGTTTGATTGGTATTTTTAGTCTTCGTTTCACAAGTGAAGTGAACGCAGCCATCCTGAATAACCAAAGTTGCAAAAAAGCTAAGTAGGTTATCATTGAATTGTATGTGTGCATAGATCAAGATTTAAAGAGGGGTTTATCGAGGATAACTATTTCATGAGTATATTTCCGTGAAGTTTGAAATTTCGGCCGTAACAATGAAAATGGTTCGTAATTAAGATTGTTATTCGGAAATCATCATTAAAACTCAAAACGAATCTGTATGTCATATCACACTATTTGCTAACGATGTTAATACAAATTGGCACAAATATGTTGAAGCAACATGAAACTACGTTTCCCTATGATATACTGCATTTAACTTTTATATTTTTTGTATAACCTCACTTCAATTGTAGGATTTAATCAGTACGGTATGTACGATTCATGGGAGAATGTCTGAAAAGTTAATCATAGGAGGTAGAAATATATCGAAGATGAAGAAGAAGAAATAATGAAGAAATGCCTAAATTAGTAGAAATTGACGAAGATAAGAAAAGTTAATAATAAGAGGTAGAAATATATCGAAGATGAAGAAGAAAGTAATGAAGAAATGCCCAAATTAATAGAAATTGACGAAGATAAGAAACCTATCGAGACTGCTGAAATAGGTAATTCCGAGGAAAAAGATTAGAGAGTGAGGCTAGACGCAGATGCTTATTAATGAGTACGACTTATTAATATGAAATGAAAAACGATTATGCATTTAGTACCTATAAACTTGTTTATGTAATTAATATGAGCATACAAATGGTTTTACAGCTAGAAGTTGGTTGCATATAAGATAATCTCTAACGGTAAAATAAATGTTCCTTTTATGTATCGGCACCAAAAGAAATTTAAACAACGTAAAAAGAAAATAAAGGTTGATCCCGGCCGTAGGCCGGGTGATACCTAGTAAAAACTAAGAAGAAGAAGATACATTGTTTAGCTTACATAAATTAAGGATCCACAAATCCTTTCTAGACTTATCCCAGTACCTAGAGTTAAAATAAATATTCTTGTATTTGTGTAGGATTCTAGCTAACTTATCCGCAAACAATTCCTTTTAATAAAAACGAAAGAAAAACGGGCAAGAAATTGGTCATAATCCAAGGCTTGCTGCAAAACTGCTTTAGACCTCCAATCAACCGCAAAACTGTTCTTCATTTTCATACCGTTGATAACATTTTTATTGTCATTGAGGAAGATTATTCTTTCATCTCTGCATCCTTGCATCCACTTGATAGCTTCTCTACAGGCTCTGGATTCAGCTTCTTCTGAGATAGAACACCACCCCGAGCCTCCTGTAAAGTCAACAATGTGACATGGGTTATTAGTTTTTACAACTCCATAGGAAAATTTCTTTGTCGTGCTTTGGAAATCAGCATCAAAGTAGATATAAGAGATATCCTGCAGCAGATCATAATTAGCTAAGGAACAGTTAGGATGAGGTTTATCACAAGTACTGGCACCCTCTTGTTAACGGCTGAACATTTCTTGTTTTTTATATAATTTGGTAAGTCTCTTTTGATGAATTCAATTAGATCCATAGGATTAACTTTGACATTGTCAAAGACAACTTTGCAGCGATACTTCCAAATATACCAGAGCACATAAGCAATGAAATCTTTATTGTTGTTGTCTTTTAGCCAGAAAACACACCACTCTTTGAAATTCAAATTTGTAGCAGCATAAAAGACTTCTGAAAATGAGAGACCTCTCCAAATAGCTTCCGAAAAGACACATTCAGTAAATAGATGATTGGTATTTTCTCTAGCATTACACCTACATAAAGGGCAGATGATATTAATAGGGGTGTATATTCCAAGGCTCTCTCTAACTGGGAGACAGTCACTTAGAGCTTTCCAAAGAAAAGTTTTAACTCTAGGAATTACATTAAGATGCCATATACCTACCCACTGTACTTTACGATTTACATGGTTCTTGTTACATAGATAGTTATCAACAGACTTAACGGATACAGAACCATCTTTGGTTCCAATCCATCTCCTAACGTCCTTCTTTTCAATCTTATTACAGGGCTCACGCATTCTTATTTCTTCTATATCACTCTTTTCAAACAGGTTATTGATTATGTTGAAATTCCAGTTTCCCATATTATTGGGTCGACCGAGCGAAGCGAGGGAGGACCTTTATATGGCCACTTTTTTGTAAAATCTAAGTGATCAATTGACACAAAAAGATTGGAAATGGTTAGGGCCGAAAAACCAAAAATGTCCCTCCCTTTTAGTCCAATTACTATAACTCTTTGTGTATCCTATCTTTTCAGGGGTATAATTGGAAAGCAAACTTTAATATAACATATCTAAAAATCCGTGCCTTGGAATTTTACAAAATTTATCTCGTTAGAAAGGTTATAAAAAAACTCTACGCAACAAGTACAAACAACAATATCAAATTTATAGTTTTTACGAAACATTCGGAGGTATTTATCAGTTTAGGCACAATTTTAGAAAATTAAATGTATATCCATTATGCAAACCACCACAAAAGATACATAATACTTTATGTAGCAAAATTTTGGTTTATGCATCAACTAATTTTCCGTTGTAACTAATAAAACGATGTACTCCCTCCGTTTCAAGAAAAATGATACTTTAATTTTAGGCACAATTCTCGAAAATTGAATGCATAGTCATTATGCAAACCACCACAAAGGATGCATAACACATCATGCAACCATATTTTGGTTTATGGATCGACTAATTTTCCGTTTCAGAAAAAGTGATACTTTCACAACCCGTTTCAGGAAAAGTGAAACTTTCGCTCCGTTTCGGAAAAGTGATACTTTCGCTCTGTTCGGAAAAAGTGATACTTTCGCCTTGTTTCGTATCACTTTTTGAAAAAGTATCACTTTTCCAAACGGCGAAAAGTATCACTTTTTCCCGAAACGGGGCGAAAGTATCACTTTTTCCGAAACGGGGCGAAAGTATCACTTTTTCGGAAACATGGTGAAAGTATCACTTTTTCAGAAACGGGACGAAAGTATCACCTTTTCTTAAACGGGACGAAAGTAGTCGCAGACGAACCCCATATTCAGATACTTTTTCGGTCGGCCCTCCCACCGTGGCAACGGTTATACTAGTCAATTATGTATGAAACTTTCTTAACTATATTAGCATCAATACTATTTTTTGGTTTCGGGGTTTTTCCACTTGAAAGCCAATGTTCTGTCCAGATCTATATATCCCTTTCATTTCCTAGTTCCCAATAGTGATTTTCTCTAATGATATCTAAGCCTTACAAATACTAGTCCAAACCCAAGATTCAATTTTTTTCTTTTTATGGTAAAGAGGATCATTTTTAGGAAAGTGCACATGTTTTAGAACAATACACCACAAATGGTCTGGGTTTTCTTGAAGTCTCCAGGCTAACCTAGTTAACAAAGCTAAATTGAATTTATAAGGATTTTAGACTCAAATGCTTTCGACTGGCCCCAAACTATCTCTCTGTTAGTATTTTTATGGGAGAAAAATGTACGTCAATTCAAAAAATATGCGTCCAGTTTCGTGTCCAACTCGTGTCTGGCGTTTTTTTGAAAGCTTACAGTTTGAGGTTCGAATCTTTCTGTTAGCATTTTTATGGGAGAAAAATGTGCGTCCAATTCAGAAAATATACGTCCAGCCTCATGTCCAATTCGCGTATGGCTTTGAATTCACGTGGGACACGCACGTGCTGCGTTTGACACACGTCATTGTCGAGTCAGATCCGCATCCAGCGTCCAATGCGAGTCAGGCGCTGACACGCCGCCAAATATGACGCGTTCATCCAACCCAGGCACACCATAACCTAATAACCCCTTTTTATCTTCAAAAATGATACGTGTACCGAAGTTTTACACTTCAAATTGTACCGCGCTCTAATAACAGGGGGCCTGCTAAACTCCAGGGGTGCGGGGCCCACCATCTCTATTACTGCTTCAGGACCAATCGAAGTGCAAAGTTCGGTCAGTCTAGAACTGCTGTTTTATCTTTTAGTGATAGGCTCAAGAGAAATTTTTTGATGGGGGCGAATATGGATGGGGGCATGGGGGACGAATAGAAATTTGACATTTGTACCTCTTTTTCTTACCGTTTTTAACTAATTAACCTTTTAACTTTGTACACCCAAATTTCCCTCCCCTAAATTTAATTAGTTATCTATAAATATATGACTAACCTTAATTAAGGTCTAACGTAATAACTATTCATCTATAAATATTTGACTAACCCTAATTAAGGTCTAACGTAATGATAAAGCTTTTCACTGTTGTTGGAAGGATCCAGTTCCGGCGATTAATGTAACCTAGGTAGTATTTAGTTAGTTTTGCTTTAGTACATTTTCACAAATTGAAGGCCATGTTGCGGAACGAGAGTGGAAACACCTTGGCGCTTGATAAAATGGCTATTCTCAAAGGGAATGGACAAGAATTATGGCACCGACCATCAGACACGCCATTGGAATTATGGTACCGACCATCAAGCTCATCGTTTTTGACTTTTTGTATCAACTCACGTCCGTGTTTAAGATATGGAAAATTACCTTTAATATAGGAGAAAAATCACCCGTAATTAATAAGATTAAGAAAATTTATGGAAGGGTAAATCGGGTAAGCAAAAGAGAGACAAGTGTCTAATTTTTATTCGTCCCCCATGCCCCCATCGGTATTTGCCCCATCAAAAATTTACTCTACGCTCAAATATGTTATAAACGTGTAATTATGTTAAGAATATCTAGGGTGAATCTCGTTTATTATTGGGATGCCCTTGTGTCTAGTCCTATAAATAGAGGCTCTAATGTTTGTCTAATACTGATAATGAATAGAATTTCTCCCCTCTTCTTCTCCCTATTTTCTATCTCCTTCTCCTTTTACAAGACGTTATCATGGAAACAAAAAAAGATTTTCGTTGATCCATGGAAACAAAGAAGATTTTTTACATCAATATGACAATATTTAACAACCCCAATGATCCATGGAAACAAAAAAGATTTTCTACATCGCTCTACCAAATGATCCATGGAAACAAAGAAGATTTTTTACATCAATATGACAATATTTAACCCTTTTAAAATTGATTTTTTTTTAAAATAGATTATTGATGGGATTCTAACAAAGTTTATATTGGCTTTATTCTAGGTACGTACAGTATAATCTCACAGAACGTGTGGTTGTAAGACTATATATCTAATCATCTTTGATTAGATCCAAGCAGGTTTATGTTAAATTGGACTGAAACCGTGAAAGCACTCTAATCTTAAACGGTATGCTTTGAGAATAAGTATCAGATATGACAACTTAGATGTCATATACGCACTCTAATCTTATTTTTCTCCGTTCATATACTGTTTGATTACTTAATTAAATTATTATTGTTTTCCTTTTTCAATACATTATCATTAATGGTTGATGATGGTATTTCTGTTTCTCTGCATTGCGGTGGATTTATATATCCTCACAATCCTGATGACCACGAGTCAAAGTATATTCTTAACGGGTGTAACTACATAAGGATTGCCGGTGATCGACTCTTGTTAAACGAGTTTGATTTTCCTTTCTTCTCAATTTTTTTTTTCTTTGAGAAAGAAAACAATATATCCATCAAAAGATGGCTTACAATTTCTATTTCTTTAATGAAATTGTAATCACCAAAATTGGTGTTATCGCATATTTAGTTACCTTTACAGTAACTAATCACGATTCACATGCATGGTTCATAAACCTCCGTCCAATTAAGTTTGGTATCTTCGTCCATTCGATGAAGATCATGTGATTTTTATAATAGGTTTTTATTTTATTTCTTTTTACAAGAAACCATCTATCAACCGCGAAGTGGATATTCCAATGCGATGACTAAGTCGACATTTATTTTTATTATTGTCGATGCAATTTTGATGTATCGTATATACCAACGGTTTTGGTTCTCTCCATCAATTCTTCGGAAGGAGATGTCAAAATTGGCATTCTAAGAAATTTAAGCCAATAATTTTCCTTGGTAGTTTAACGATAATCGTTTAGACAAACCGTTACTAATCATGGTTTTATTTTTCTATTAATAAACCATTGATTTCCATTTCTTATGGGAAACCATGGATTCCTTAACAATGAAAATAATCTCTTTATTTTCTTAAAAAGATTCATATAAGCCAATTAATTTGGTTTTTCCCTATCGATCCTAAATGCATATATAAAGTATTGTTATTATGATATTAACAATTGCAAACACCAATTGCTGAATTCTTGAGGGATGTTGTGCGAATTTTCTTCTTCCTAATATTAATCTCCTAAATTAAGACCGTTCAACTTAATGTTGAAATACGGTAGGAGACAATAGATCAATGGGTGCACCCGTCTTATTAGCCTATATTATTAGTCCTTGTAGTGACTATATTGATCTTTGTTTAATTTTCTTTTGATAAGAAAGTGTCCATAACTTCAACTAAATTTTTATCTTGTTGGCCGTGGAGGTCACGAAGTTATTGAGGATTTGTTTGCATATTTTTAATGATTTAGGTTTTAGCAAATATTTTTTTATTATTTTGCTTTTGTTGCAAAAATAATCTATGGTTGATGCTAAATATGTATGTCTATTAAGACTACAAATTTTTTTATGTCGAAAGACATTTCGTAATGAGTATATGTCTCGAATTAATCGGATAATACTTTACAAAACTTGAAATTTTCGTACATGAGATGAAAAAGAATTTTCGCCATAATCAGGGGGAGACTATACACTATCAGAAGTTTGTGTAATTAACTTGAATGTTACATCAATTTCTCTCTTATCACGATCAAATTGATAAAGGCTGTCATTATATGATTGGCGTGAAATGTCTCGTTTTGCTTTGGTATAAGCTTTTACCTCTTGAAGAGGAAAATCCAGTCACATCTATAAAATTCGTAGCATTTTATAAGAGGCTACATATGGTGCTCAAATTGAGTCTATCAAAACAAGATCAACATTCTCATAATTCATATCTCCTCACTAGAAGATAAGGAGATTATAATGCCTGCGGGCGCTGGTACCAGTAATTCTGTGAATATTTTTCAAGATATGCATACACTTGAGAATTTCGTGGGATCGTGATAAGCTAAATATTGTCGAGTATTCTTTTACAGTAGCTACTCAAATAAAATGATGGTGGTTGTTAACCTCTCTGCAGAGGAATATCGACATATGTGATTGGTTGGCATACAATCCAAATTAAGTTGGATTAGTTTCTCAATTAGCGCAATTTTTGGATCCAAAACTTAACACTTAAAAAATGTCAATCTTATTAATTACAGGCTAGTGTAGTCATAATGCGTTATACGAGAAGTTTTTCATTGTAAAAACGATTTAAGGGTTTCATTTTTACTCAAACCCTAGGATTGATTCATTAAATGTTCTCTTTATACAATGCACTTGGCGTGGTAGTCTTTGAAGGACTCATATTGCATTGACACAAGAAATGTGGTCGAAGAACATATTGAATTTGTAATCTTTTCAGGATTCAAATTTTATTCAGGCAGCCACCTTATTTGCTTACATAAGTTTTAACAATCCTTTATGTGTTTTTAGAAATTTGGTACACAACCAAAAATTCGGATTAATTGATTTCAACGTTATAGGTCTCTTGATGAGTCCTTAAAAACACTAAAATTCGCGCTTTGGCAGCATAAAGTCTATTATTTTTCTTTCTTAAATCAGCAGTTAGAATTATGCTAGCTTAAACTCGTCTTTGAGGTACACTAGAGTTATGATTTCGATGCTCGTTTTCTGTATTACTCATATAGTTGAGTTAACATCAATAAATCGTCAAAAGTTGTACTCTTTTTCCTTCGTTTTAGGTTTTGTCTCACGTGGTTTTTCCTGACAAGGTTTTAACGAGGCAACATCTTGTTTACATTTGATTTTCATTTAAAAATGTTGATATTGTGCTCTTTTTCCTTCTTCCAAATTTTTCCCCATTGGGATTTATTGGCAAGGTTTTAGTGAGGCAATTTAATTCAACATGATGGTCATCCAAGGGGGAGTTGTATAAATTTTGGTTATATAGTGGATGCCCACATTTGATTAAACCAAATCAACTTAATCATCTCCTAAGAATTTGGATTTCCTTCTAACAAATACGATTTTTGTTCACGTATGATAAGGTATTCATATCTTGGCACTTTGTTGAAGAAACTACATCAACTATTTCTGCAAATCATCTCCAAGAAATCAGCAATCCAAGACACAAGTACTTAATGTATTTGAAAGAAGCATGAAGACTCGAGGACTCTACTATTAGAAGACTAACACAAAAGATCTTCATCAACTGGCAGATTTCTCACGAAAGCATTACTATCTCTAGCATTCAAGAAATCCGTACATCAAAATTGGGAAAGACTCGACTGGAAGATTTGCAAGCCAAGATTTAACTGAAGTACTTATCATGGTGTTTTCACGAGTATCACGTTGTACTTTTTTCCTTCGTCAAGGTTTTGTCCCCACTTTGGGTTTTTGCTTGTTAAGGTTTTAATGAGGCAACATATGCATGTCCGTCAAGTTTACTCTTTTTCCTTCGTAAGGTTTAACGAGTCTTAGACACAATGTCAGGTTTTTAATGAGGCAACATATGCACCACACCGCCCCGTCCTCGCCATTCTAAGTTTCTCCATATCTCACAATTTAAAATTACAGTACTCTTTTTCCCTTCAATATTTTTGTTTTAAAGTCAAATTTGTCTCTTTGGGGTTTGAAAATCAACTTGAGATTATTGATTCAAGGTATTAGGTTTTTGAATTTTATTTTCGTGAGGCAATTAACTTGTTATTTTAAAAGACACAATGGTCATCAAGGGTGAAGTGTTATAAACGTGTAATTATGTTTATCTAGGTTAGTGAATCTCGTTTATTATCATAATTTGATAGGTTATGGTCTGATGAGATGGTCAGTTTTCACATTTGATTCACAACCAAATCATCTTCAATCATTAGGGAGCATCATAGTAAAAGGTATTTTACTGGAGTATCACGTTGTACTCTTTTTCCTTCGTCAAGGTTTTGTCCCACTGGGTTTTTCCTTGTTAAGGTTTTAATGAGGCGACATATGCATGTCCGGCTCCGTTCTAAGTTTACTCACAATTGTACTCTTTTCCCTTCGTTCAGGTTTGTCTCTTTGGGGTTTCCTGGCAAGGTATTAACGAGGCAATTAACTTAGACACAATGTCATCAGGGGAAGTGTTATAAACGTGTAATTATGTTAAGAATATCTAGGGTGAATCTTGTTTATTATTGGGATGCCCTTGTGTCTAGCCCTATAAATAGAGGCTCTAATGTTTGTCTAATACTGATAATGAATAGAATTTCTCCCATCTTCTTCTCCCTATTTTCTATCTCCTTCTCCTTTTACAAGAAAATACACTTTCTATTCGCCCAAATCTAGCCAGGCCAAGTTTCCTGACATGAATAGGAGCCTCAGTGGCACTCGAATGAGAAAAATTGACTAAAGCCCTCCTCTCCTCTCATTTTTGGGAATTGCACACATAACTGCACTTTTAACCTTCCGAAAGAGCGATGGAAGAATCAACTAACCTTTCAGAATCAAACCCTTCTTCAGCTTCTCTTTCCACAACTAGCTATACCAATTCTAGGGTTGGAAAAGGTGGTTCTGAATTCCTCTCTAACCTTCCTTCTCGTGGTCTTTTCTCCTCTTCCACTGTCCTCTCCACCAATCCCGTATGTACTCCTCTCTGTCTCCATCTCTCAATAATCTCTAACACAGTTGTTAATCATCAGAAATTTGTCTTATTTTCTATGATTATGCACTGAATTTATTATTTGGTCCTATTTTTAATTGCTGTTTTCCCTGAGTGTCTCTATGTAGCATAACTTGGGTTGTTTTTAAGTGCCCCGCATTTAATTGATGAAGATAATTTGAGAATTAGAGTTATCAAAACAGCGGGTGATTGCCAAAATTAAATTTTTTTGATACCCATTGCTAAAATCTTGTATATTACTCTGCAGGGTGGGATTCGAGTATATGTTTGTGATCATGATACGTCACCACCAGGTCATTTTCTTGCTCACAACTTATTTTTTCTTTGTTTTACGCATGTCAACTTCGGTTGGGACTATCATATGCTGGGGGTTGCTTGAAATTGCCACAGCAAGCTTAGGCTGAGATACTGAATGAATTATTGTATTGTGTTTCTATCTTGTTGCATTTGTGATCGGTTATCTTTTGTACAGATAATTTTGTTTACATAGAGAAGTAGAGCCTTTATTTTTCTTAACTTAGTGTAGCAACTAGCAAGGTTTTGAAGTTGTAGTTGTTTGGATCAACCAGAAATGTCTAGTCTAACTTTTTCCCTAATGCAGTGGACCAAGTAATAAGTACAAACCAAACAAACATATTGATTAGATCTCTCATGCTTAAGAAGCAGAGGAACGATGCCGTCTTAAAGGATGTAAAGGGTAAATCTACAACTGAGATCACCAAAGGAAAGAGGTAGTGAGTCTACCTTTTGGTTTTTTCTTACTCCACAAATCTGCTTTTGAAGTACCTTTATACTATGTGTAGAATATGTGGATATATGTGTGCATGTGCATTGAGTGGGTTCAAGTACCATTACCTGTACTCAAAGTCACATAATCTTACTGTGTTATGCTAACATCTGTTTTCTTTTCAGAGCTGCTGAAAGAACGGCAGATGGCAGAGCTTCCGCTAAGAGAGCTAGTTTGAGCTTAAACCCTCGCAGTTCTCAGCAAGGTATATACTCATAGATGATGAAGCTGTAGTTGTGTAGCTTTACTAAGCAATGTTGTCTCTGGTATAACCGTCTATCCTCAGGAAAATGCAAGGCTGTTGGTTATCCAGTCAATTGTTACACATAATTCCGACAACTTCTGGAGAAAAGGAGGCATTTGCCTATTATAGAGATGATGTGATTTGATTCTATTTAGTGCTCTTCGTCTTGAATCAAAGAAAAGCGGTGATTTAGATCTAGATTTGTCCGGTACCTTATGTTATGTTAAGTCACAAAAAAAAAAAAAAAAAAAAAAAAAAGAGTCAGGGAAGGGATATAACTCAGCGGTAGAGTATCATTAGTAATTAGGTTTAGAGTTTACACCTACATTTTGTTTATCTCTAACTGGAGTTGAGGATTCTAAACACTTGTGTTGATTTTGTAGAGAAATCAAGTGGGTGTGCCTTTGATAAAGAAATCCAGAGTTTGACTGTGGATAAGCTGCGTATTCTACTGAGGGGAAGAGGTTTGTCAGTCAAAGGAAAGAAGGTAACTGATCTGTTAAGCTTACTTAGAATTTGTTGAGTCCGCCGTTTGAGTGAAAGATGGCCCTTTTACATTATATCTAGAAAATGAAGTTGATTTATTTACCTTTAGAATCATCTGACTGTGTAGCTATTATTGATCGTCTATGCTCAATGGCAACTGATATCAAATCTATGTGCAGGAGGAACTGATTGCCCGCCTCCGAAATGACAATGTAGATGGTAAGCATATTTAAGGATGGGGGACAGTCCAAGGAACAAGTTAACTATCCCCAAACCTGTGTATAAATACAAGGGCTTTCAGCTTCTTGAAAGAAATGGTTCGAAACGTCAGTTGGCCTGTGATTATTGTAAACAGGTTATTTAAGTTTCAGGAAACATAACAGTAATCTTTTTGTTGTACAAGCCTTGGGTTCTTATGCTTTTGAAGCTGTAATATGATCTTACCTTGCTGTTTGGTACACTAACAACATTTCCCATCATCCTGGTTCCAGTGGAAAACATATCACTGCATGGGTATATGATGAAGTTGCTTTATTGCATTTTCTTCTATATCTAGATCTTTCACCTAGAGCTTTCGAGGATATAAAGCTGTCCGTGTGGGGGAATGCTTCTATTACCGAACTGTTAACATTGCTTTTATCTTGTATATCAAGTTTGGGATCATAACGAGACACCTTCCTGTTATTCTCCAAGAATAAAAGTTTACCTCTCTTAGTATGCTACTAGTATAGCACGCACGCGCTATGCGCCTGCTGTTCCCGTTCATTCCGTAATTTTGGTTTTTTTGTGTAGTAGTCATCGGTCAAAGTCAATATTCGATCAACGCCAAGTGGTGAAAACTCATTTCAAACTATTTTGCAAAAAGCAATTACAACTGAACTCGAATTTTGCATTTAATATTTTTTCAATCATAAATATCTTTTTACATCAAGAATGTATATTTCTAACTTGCAGTTTTCTAAGATGTCTTTTACGAATTCTTTCTAATTCAGTTTCGCCCTTTTTGCCTTGTCCAAAATACGTCGTTCTCGCAATCGAAATTCTCTCTGTTCTGGGTTGATTTCATGGCGGCATTCCTAGCTTCTTTTATTTTCAGTAGCTGCCAATTCCTTGTCAATTTCAGATTGACGCTTCTTGGCTCTTTCAATCAGAATACCCGGCAATTGTTAAAAATGAGCTCGATATATTTTTTTCTTAATTATAATATCCAGTTTTAAAGGTACCTATTTTTTGTTTTCTAAACTTCTCTAGTGTTACCTTTTTGTACAACAAATGTTTTATCGAGCATTATCTATATTAATAGATTTAAATGAGCTCTCCATTTAAAGGTACTCTCTTAAACTTCTCTGGTGTAATTTTTGTGTACACCAAATGGTTTTATCTTGCAGTATTTAGTCTACCGTTTGTTCCTCTCAACTAATTGAGCCACCACAAAACAGGAGTTTGTTCAAGGTACAAAAATAAAAATAAAAAAAAAAAAGAGCCGATTTATTTTACTAAATATATATTTCCTCAGTAGTTAGTACAGACAACTCATATTGCTGTGCAAGGCCTTTCTATGATTTTGGTCCACTATAATCATTTTATGTTTGTTTGTGAGTGATAGAAAGTGATTGAATAAACAATGGTTCTACACATACCACCTCTACCAACAACCCTAAAACAACCTCCTCACAATAAGTTTGGGCCCCGCCTGTTGGAGATTAGCAGGGGGCCACTTTTGGGACCCACCAATAAAAATATGTGAGTAGTTGTTTTAGGGTTGTCGCATGGGGCGGTACATAAAGAGTTTTCGTTGAATAAATTACCTCCGAGTTTAAAAAGGCCAAACACTATTCCTCGGTTCTAAGTCAAGTCACAGGCCAAACATTATCAATAACAACAAATGAGAGTGACTGCAGTGCTAGTTTCTGTACAAAGTTGAACTAAAACAGAGCTCAAACTTTCTTGACATTTATTCAGATAGATAACATACACAAACATAACACTCATTGCAGTATTCAGCCTTCCACTTGTTCCTCTCAACAAATCTATCCCCAGCAATAACATTAACATTTGTTCTGTCCCTCTATAATACTATGTTGGTTGTAGGTTACGCAGACAGTTGGGTTGTAGAAAGATGTCTAATTTTTTAATCAATAAAGATGTATCAAACTCAAATGTACAACGATTAAGATACTCAAACTGGTCTTGTGGTCGAACTGGAGCGGTGATAGGGAGTTGTTCCCTTGTTTCTGTTGTGTTTCAACATTCATTTCTTGTTTTCCAGCTGCGATAAGCATTACGCCGTTTTTCAAGAAGTGCTTCCTTTTCGACTTCGGTCATTGAATCTCGTATTACTGTATAGTGAACACGGCGCCGCTCTAAGTGAGCATCTCTTTGTTGTTGCTCGATTATTCTTGGACTACGACGCAGATGAAACCCCGAAAGAGCATCTCTTTATTGTTGGTCGATAATTCTTGGACTTCGACGCGGATGAAAACCTGGAACTTTACCTTGCAGTGAATCCATCTACAAATAAGCACAAAATTGATGACTCAAGTTTCTACAAAATTTATTAAAGAGAATATGTCAAGGTTGTGTAACTCAAAAAAATGATGACTCAAATAAAATGTCCGTTAGAAACTCGATGACTCAATCTTAGCAACTAACTAAAGTGATGATCAATTTTTCTATAGAAACTGGAGGACTCAAATCTTAGCAATTCATTCAAAGTGGTTTAGTTGAAGTGGTCTGCAGTGCATGCTACTAAACAAAATGTAAGTAAAACTGGTGCAAGAAACAATATTGGCAGCAGCATTTCCTGTTCAGTGTCTAAAATAGACAAACATCAACTTATCTCTTTGAGTGACTAATTAATTAGCTCTTTCTTAAATGGCCAAAACTTGTGATTTCACAACATTTATCTTTTGCTAATCTACAGAAAGAGAAATCTTCGAATGACTATAACTTGAGAGCATGTATCCTAATAGGCTAGGACCAAATCACGCATACAAATAAGCAAAAATGAATGCAGCTTTAGTGCAGAAACTAAAATGGAGCAGTGAATCCATATACAAATAAACCCCCAACAATGAGTTAAATTCTTCATTCCAGTTAAAAGAAGATTTTGAATGGAAAATTAGTGCAGAAACTAAATTGGATTTTGTCAAGCATTTACGCAAACATATAGCATTCAGAAACTTTAGATTATCACTGAGTACCCAAATCGAATGCCTAATGAAATCAAAAGAACAGAACGAATCCTAATCAAAGAAATTAGGATAATGCCCTAATTTTTTTTCCCTAAATCCATTCTCAACATCGGTACTTTCTCACTGATAAGGCTTCACCAAAGTAAGGCTTCACCAAACAATTGGGTCTTTTCTTTATATTAGTACTAGTAAAGACACATGTGCGATGCACTACTTGAATTTTACTCATCCAACAACGTTAAATTTGAAAGTCATGAATTTTTTTTTCAAAAACTAAAATTTACTATTCTTATTTGTACTCGTTAGGTAGATAATTGAAAGAGCTTTTCAAATATATAAATTTTACAAAAATCCGGTGAATATTTCGAAAGATATTAAGTTTTTAAAATTTTTGATCTATTTTTAAAACAATGGTATTTATGTAAATATGTAAAAAATGGGGACAACTAAGTAACCGGGAAACTACCGAACAACATGCTTCAACTCCAACTATGGTCTTCTTCATGCTCGTTCACATCTTTCTTAACAAACCATACATTATTTATTTTTTCCACTGACGCAGAATGTTGGATACGCCCGTGAAAATATTTGCGGTCTCTTATGGTAATAGCACCTATGTAGAGTCCGACGGCCCAAACAATATGGCCTTGACTTCACTCTTCTTTACTTGGAACCATTTTTTTGGGACCATGGTTTTTTTTGGGGACCATGGTTCTATTTTTAGTAAGACACTAGGTATCATCGGGGCCTTACGGCCCCGACTCAACCTGTGTAATTAGTGTCATGCGTCACGAAATTTTTGATATATGACTCGGGCCGGGGTTTTCAACCTGATATGTTCAGTGAAAATATTTTTCAAACATCATTGATATATGCTCCTGTTTATATCCAGGTATCATTGATTGTTTCATTCATTGATTCCAAGATAATTGACTGCCCATTGATTAAACGTGAACACCATCCGCGTATTACAAATTTGAACACGCAAACATAGTTTGAACATACATGTAGTCGTTTACTCAAAGTTGAATTATTTACTTGAACGAATTAATAAATTATTTTGAAGGAAAATTATTTTTAAGAATTAAAAAGCAATAAGTCTAAATTTTAAAAATGAACAATCGATAATCTATTCCAAAGAAAAAACAAATAGTGTGATGTGAGTAATTAGGTAGACAATAAGGTGAATAATGAGCTATTAAAGCTGTCCAAGCAGTAGTTAATGCCTTTTAACACAACCAAAAACTGAATTGTATGATAATGTAAATAATGTTATAAAGTGGAGCTATGACATTGCTTTCCAAGAACATTAATATAACAATGGAATTGAGATCCATTAAAGACTAATCGCAAAAGTGAATATTTATGTTTTGACCCATCCATGAATTTCAAGCGTCTCTTTTTGGCTATTCTTGCATAGTTGTATTCTTTTTATGAGCCCATATTTTATCTAGGAAGAATCTATATATCCGGCATGTGTCTTGCATAAAATAGGGTGGCTGCGACAGTATTGTATCACGAAATCCTCAGTCAACACATTCCTATCATGAACTGGAAACAATGGCTTAACATCAAGGGTGGTAACCGGTAGAACAATTATAGTCTCAGTTTTTCCTTTCCTTTTTCATACATTGCATTCTAATCACCATCTTCATCTTCTCGGTCATTTTGTCATTATTGCTCGCTCCCTGTTTTGGAGTTCAGCTGTAAACTATAATGTATGGTATAAAAATTTCATCACTGTTATTTCCAACCTTGATAGTAACTTTTGGTACCACAAACGAAGAAACCATGAAATCTATATGATTTCACAAAATAAACGAACGAAATATGTAAATATAATAAAAGATAGGACAACAAAACTAAAACGCCCCAACAGTCCAATTATTTTCTAACTACATATAAGGTCCTGAGTGCGACTAAATATAATTACGATTTTGGTTAAGTCCTAGTAATTTATTTTGGTAAAGTCAGTGTGAATATGACGTGATTCGAACACTGCAACCTTGTAACACTGAGACGGATGCATAGCCATTGCGCCACAGATTTATAGTCATGCACATAAATCATAGGTTAGTTTAAACAGTGAGGGGTGCCAAGAAGGTGCAGCCATGGGATCCACATAACTCAGATGGTTATGTGTTCCTAGTTGCACATGAACTATATATATGAAACCGAAGACATATTTGTTGGGGTACCACTGACATGTGCAATATTCCCGCTGCACTTGATAAACATGGACTAACAAAAATTAAAATCCAAAGTATAAAGTCTTTAGTTCACATTTTAATAATTTTCCGTAGTCCCTTAGTCAATCCTTGCCAGAGTAATCAATACTTGTACATAATATAGAATTACGCATGTCGTGTAGAGTTTGTGTACTTGTGGTTGTCTCATTCATGACCGAGAGCATGAGAGACCACAATGACATCGTCTTCCACAATGCAGGCAAAGTAAAATCATATAAAGCTAGATAAAAGAAAGAGGAAAAAATCCCAGATTATATTTGGTAAATATACCAAACTAACAATGTTTTCACAGTTTCTAATATAATTGTCTAAAGCATCAAAACTTCACTATCTTTTCTAACAAATTGATTGCTAATAAAAGATGAAAGTTTACTTCTTGAAGTTTTCTCTGCGGAAAAAGAAATAACTACAACAACAACCTTCAGAGTGACGATGGCTTTGGTATTAATATGCTCTTTAGTCTGTGTCAGGCATTTTCTCAAACAGTTTGGATTAAGTCAAACCGAATTTGTTCCAAACTTGACTAAATCACAAAATCGGTACATTACCTCGAATAATCTTTGAAATAGTTTTCTTATCACGGTCTTCAGAATATTATATTTAGCTGCAAGCACTTAATAATGACATGATTTTATAACTGAAACTCTCCCTTTCTTAGTTTTGTTTGTAGCGACTCAATCAGTAGTTGTTATAAAAAAACCAATCTATGATGGTATCAACTAAGTGAATGAGACCAAATAATCAAACTTTTGAAATTCTTTATTAAGTTGAGGAAACCAAGTTTACGTCTTTATTATTGACACCTTCTTGTACTTGACTACTGCACGCATGCATTCCCTTGCACTGCCTTGGAGTACCTCTACGATAATGCATAATAAACAAAACATCATCAATTTGTGCGTGAAAAGTAAAAAAATTTTATGCTCTTGTTTTGAAGGACACATAAAATTTTATTGAAAAAATTATTTTAAAAAACCGAAAATGAAGATCTGCACTTGCTCCCCCATATTATCACGCTCTTGATAACACTTCAGTTATCACAAAGCCTTTCACAAATCAAGAAAGAGATGGTTGCTATAGAGAAGATAAAAAAAAATACCAAAGAGACCAACGTAACCTCAAATTTTCACTTAAAGCTGATTAATTTTATTATATGCACCAAAAAGTGAGTCACTTGAAAAACAATGAATAACAAAAAGAAAAAGAAACCTACATTATTAGCTTTTGCTTGCGATTTCCCCGTCATTGGACAAAGCAGCAAACTTTGTTCCCTCCAATAAGCTTATGTATGTGAAGCATGAGAAGCACCGTTCATTTCACATGGAAAGGTCGGTCATGACCTAGTAATACCCCATAGTATTAATAACACATTTGTTCGGAACCCAGTACTACGGGGTTGGGCAACCCGTTTTTAGGTATCGTATGGAGCACTTTGACTGCTAACTTCTAAACCGCTTTATGTTAAATCGTTTCAGTTAGCGATCAATCAGCTGACCTAAACCCAAACTATGATGAAGTTCTTGGCTATGCAGTATCACTCCATTAGAGGAAGAAGAGGCAACACATCTTAGTTATCTGACTTTCTAATGATGTAATAGTTATCTGTCTTTAGGTATCATATTGTAATAGCAGCCAACTTTTGAAAATTGAATTTAATGATTACCTGGCTCTTAATAAGCCAAGCCATGTCTGCTTTGCAAGTATTATCTTGTTCTGAGTCCTCGGGATATCTGCAACTCAAACATTGGAAAATTGTATAAAGAAGACTTAAAATTAAGAAAATAAAAATGGATCAATTAAAAAAGGTGTACCCCGTAGGAGCAAACAAATAGCCAATCATGAAGAATCAAAAGTGTTCCCTCTGGAAACCCTCTTTGCAACCTCCAAGCATTGTGTTCTATCATCCCAAGCTGGTAAAGTGCTTTTTTTTTCTCGAAGTTGTTGATCAACAGATCTATGTAGCACAATATATAGTTTTGGTTCAAGAACCATGTTGAATGGAAGCAATATTAATCTGCAAGTACCATGCTTATGTAAAACAAACTCATAACAGTAATTACACTTCAGCTTCCAATGTTCCCAAGTGATTTTCACGCATCCCACTTTGGTAGAGTGGACATCTATAATGCTCCAGTCCATACTCATGTAATACAATGCATAATCTAACATTACTATGTGCAACTAACTGGAACATATGACCTTCGTAAGAGTTATATTACATTTATTCCAACAACATCTAAGTTTATGGTGTAATAACATCAATGGATAGAAATGCATGCTTTATCTAATTCTGTTTTAATAGACCATACTGCACGACAAACATCAAGGATGTGATAGAGACAATTGAAGGAACATCTTTCTCATGATTTTGTAGTGCTTCTACCCTAATATGTTCTTTACTTGGTGCTTCTTCCGATCTTGCTCAGAATTCAGAATGTTCAATTTCAACAATATTTACATTATATATTCATTATAATGCAACTTGGGAGTACAAATATTAAAGGAATAGAACATCAGTCTCAAATTCATATATATGTTTCAAATTATGTTTAAGATCAAATCCATTATGTTCTGTTTAGGAATCTTGCATTTCCATCATAGATGCGTATGAATTTACCATAATATACAACACGAAAGTAAAATATGCGAGAAGTATCGACAAAGGAGATAAGCAAACTACATATTGTAGTAGTAATTTTCAAAACAAAGTACCGACACCAGAGATTTAAAGTCCACTGAAGGAGATAACAAAGTATGAGCTGTAGTAATAATTTTCGTTACCGAAAGAGAAAAAAAAAAGCCACGAACTTCAGTTTATATTGCAACTTTTATGTGAAGATATTGCAACTTTTATGTGAAGGCACTTACAGTGGTAAAACATCAATTAAGGATGGCCAAGTGCATGTACATACTCCACTCATGGAAAATAAGCTGAATACGCATATCTAAGTGTATTATAAGTAATCCACATTTTTTCCCTTCAAAATCTAATGAACCACCTATTGAAAATAATGCAAATTTCAAGATGTGACTGGATATGACAATAATAACTAGACCCTTAATCAATGAAAGAAACAAAAGTGGAAACAACAATGGAGATAAAAAAAAATGCAGATGCATCACCTCTAGTTGCTTTGTGTAAACCTAAAAAGAGCATGAAACTTTAATTCTTAAACATTTTCCAAAGTTTTTAACATCGCCAAATATTAACGAAGCAAGGTAGAAGAATAGGAAATGATTTAAACTTACAAATGCTGCTGATATATTGAAGAAAATGAAATTTTAAAAAGCAAAGAAGAAATCACACATCCATATGAAAGAGTTCGGGGTAGAGTAAATGAAAAGCTAGGGTTCTCTAGGAATTTTGCATCATTGTCAAGTATTTTTCTTTCTCTTCATATTCTAATATCAACCAATTTCAAAAAAATCATAAATGAAAATTAATACAATCTATCAGAAAAGAAACCCAAATTCCTTAACTCTAAAAGTAAGTGTCGGTAAGGAAAGAAATTTTAAGAGGTCTCACCAAAAAAATAAACTCCCTTTCAAGATCTGTGCCAGCAACGATACAACCAAAATCTATCAACCCTGTAGCAACCTCGGCAAAAAGTGTGTGACATATATCCTTTCCTCCCATCCCTAGAAATATTCATTTACAGATAACATCTCAGAGATAAGAAGAGAGCAAGGATGTTTACAGTTAAAGAGGCCAAAAAAAAGTTATGTTCACATAGATTCTGACTCTATTGTAAGTTTACCATGAAAACTTTTGGATATCATATGCTTCTCAGTCCATACTCTCAAATGTAGGATTCAAAGACGATTGGATGTTTTATAGCTTCTTGTTTTCTTACTACACCTAGCATTTATTTCTTGGATAACACAAAACACCAACACATAATTTGTCTATTCATAAATGTTGTCCAAATTTGAGTTCATGTTTCTTCTTAAATCCACTATCTCTAACCATAACACAGTATCACAATCCCAAATAATTAAAAGTCTATTTCTAATAATTTAAGAAACTAAAACTGGTTAAAATAAACCAAAGTAAAAGGCACTCGTTCAAAACGAACCCAAATACAGGAAGCATGCATAGAAATTGCAATTCATGCTGATTTTCTTATACATCGGATCATTGAAAATAAACATGCAAACTATCACTTCCACAGTTGACGGTCAAACTCAAGCAAGATGAATGAAACATGTATTGTGAAGATAAGAGGGTCACTTACTTTGTTACTTGCTCTAACTTTCCATGTTGAAAAGAAAGATCTGAATTGCTATGTTCTGAAATGATAACAACGGTCTCAAATATCCGACCGTAAACCAACCTCCATTTCAGGGGGTATGCTACATTGGCCTACTGCAGAACATTATGAGAACGTACAACATTCCCTAAATTCGTCCTAACTTAATCAAATTTCATATCTCGGAATTCACAGTTCCATGTTCTTCAAACCCAGAATGAAATCCTTCCGATCTCCATGACCAATAGCCACCCATGATCTTTCTAACGCTAATGACAAATTATGAAGCCAAGACGCGGAAAATCTTAGAACCATGAACTGGTTAGAAAAAAAAATGCATAGAAGAGCTGTATTATATGTAACAAAGATTCTTTACTGGCGATTTATTGTGAATCCATGATGAATTGAGCCAACAATAATTAAAATTGAAATTTAACTCAAAGGTTGGTAAATGAAACTTCCAAACACAAAAGGCTGATACGTATATACTGTGTTTTATTTTAATACTAAACTAAATGTTAAATGAAAAGTTCACATGACATCCCTGCGCCCACATTTTCCTTGAGAGCGTTTGCAGCTTCCAACTGTTCTTGCAAAACTCTCCTCATCAGAACAGATAGATGGGTGGAAGGCAAGGAACAGATAATCATGGAAATTGCATCAATACTACCTCTAGAATGACACAAACTGAATTTCCTTCAATCGACAAACCAATTAAGGAAACCACAGCATTAAGAAGCACCTCGTCAATCTCTACATCCACAAGATCATTAGTGCTTGCACCATTGCTGTTCCGAGCAAGATTAGCAGATTAACCCCTGAGAGCACCTGAATTGCCTATTTCCTGAGATCCCTCCTTTTTGACTTCCTGCATCCTCAGCTAGAACATCACATCACCAATTTTCTTTCCTCCAATTTTTGATTCATCACTTCTAACTCATATCACCAATGTTCTAATAGAGCATCCCCAATGCTTTGACTATGAATTCATTCTTACACCCAAACTACGACATGATGCAGTCCATCCTTTTAAATTCGGCAAATCAGAAAGGTGGAATATAAGGGTGTTTTAATGAATATTTTAGTTTCAAAATCTACAGGGGCCAGGGATTCAAAATTAGTTCTTACTTCTTATCCAACTAACAACAATTGCATGTGCAAGGGTAGATTGCAAGCCTATAACAAATAATAACAGTCACTGGACAAACATAAAATCAAGGAACCATACAAATAATAAGAGTTATCAGATTAAGAATACACTGCAAAAGCCATTTGGATGCATAACCACAATAATGAGAAGATAAAAAAACGATAAGAAAATTTTTCGTAGTACTTATCAGATAATAATTGCACAAACTTTCGGAAGTAGCAGCAAAAAAAAAAATTATTTTGGTTTAGAAAAAATTTGGTTGTTGAATAGCTACTAATCGAACTCTTTCGAATATAAAAATATACCTTGATTGTGATGAGATTCAGTACACTCTCGGTGATCGCCAATGAGCAGACAAAGTGATTTCGTCAATTCGTTGTGGCAATTAATGATACCTATGTAAAGCATACCAATCACTAATCTAGAAGTGAAGACAAAATGTGTCAATTAACGGTAATAAGGTCAATTAACATTGATGTAAACTGTAGAGATTACATCAAGTACCTATTCAATCACCATAATCCAACGAATCATCAATTAAAATAAAGACAAAACCCTGATTAAATATGCTAATTTAACTATCCAAATAATTATTACCTGAATGGGTGATTCAAACTTTAGCTTTTTAGCAGAAGAGAGATTCCATAATCTAGCTTGAAACTCATCACCTTCACGTCTACAATGCTAATACTTTTTCTCCGATTCCTTTGAAAAATTGAACTTCAATAAACCTGGTTTGATGGATGATTTCGATTATAGAAATTCGAAAAGTGTGGGTCGAAGAGGATCAAAAGTGGTAGGAAACTAATTGAAAGTGGTCTGTTATTCGTTTTAGGGTAAAAATCGTACGTTTTCATAAACTAGATGACTGCTACAGCAGTTAGGGCCGACGAAATTCTGCAAAACATCTTTTACTAGTCAAAAAAATTAAACAAATAGACATCCATCTATTTCCAGATAAAATAGTACGATTCGTTTGGTGGATGATACCCAAAAATAACAAAAACAGTTTAAGCGATTATATTGAACCTCCATGCTCAAAATTAGCAAGCGATTGAGTTTAGAGGGTACTGGGAAATCATGGATATAACCCAAAGCAAGTCATTTTCTGGTAATACAGTAACAAATAAAAGGGTAAATGTAGAAAAACTAGAGAAATGTAAAAATTATAGTAAAATGCTCAAGATTATCAGTAACAAGTCATTTTCTAAAAAATTACAATATGTTGAATTCTTTATTTTGGTTACATTTAGCTAAATGGAACATGTGCCCACACCTTATGGATATGGACAGGGCTCACAGGAGGCATTTTGGTTTATTAACCACGGCAAAAAAAAATACAAAATAATTTCATGGAATCAAAATTTACAATCAACAAGGGCAATATGGTAGTTTACCATAGCAACTTGGGGTGAAAACAAGAGAGATCTATTTTTCTTCTACGCCTTGTCCTCCTCCTCTTCCTCTGGTTTTTACTTTTTTTTTCTTCTGAAATGTGGAAAGGTGCTGTTGCAAGTTTTTCTTATCTTTTAATCGCAATCAAAGCTTACTTTGTGTTTGTTGTCTAGTTTATTGGTGGCGATTGAAGTTATTAAGAGAATAAGCTTAGGTGTTTTACTCGGTTGTGATTTATTCCACATAAAGGTTGAAGAGAAGATGAATCTTGTTGCATGTGGTTAGAACTTAGAACAGCTTGGGGGGTCCTACACAAATGGAGAAAGAAATTAATTTTCACTCTGATTTTAAGAAATTGATAGCTTCTTTGATGGCAGGGGAAGGGAAATTGTTGATTTGTGGTTTGATTGCAACTAGTACTATTGCGTCTACAATTTACTACAACAAGAGGAGATTCATTGGGTTTGATTGCAGGAAAAGTGTTTTAAACGGAGAAGACAAAAGGGGTGTTAGTACTCTTCTCTAATTGCTTAATGGGTTCTTATCAAAACCCCTTCTTTTCCTTTTCTTCAAACTGATGTTGTTTTTTTTTCTTTTTTTGTAATTGAATTTCCCGTTTTAGTTGTCTGATTGTTTGATTGATGGGTTAAATACTGTGTGATAAAATTGAAGTGAAGTTGGTTAATTATAAGGAATAAAATTAGATCGGAATGTTGACTCGGTGATTGGGTCGATTCACCCACTGTCTGGTTCACTGAGTGACTCGGTGATTGGATCGAATCACCCACCGTCGTCGTCTTCTTCACAGGTACTACTGTTTTTATAGCAAAATTGGATTTTGAAAATGTCAAATTCTGTCGAACTGGAACAACTAAAAGGATGAATCACTCAATGGAGACCATTATGTTCTATTTGCATTGAATCGAGAAGTCCAATTATCTTTCATTGATTTGTTGAATTGGATTTTGAGGTTTGAGAATTGATTATATTTATCTTTTAAAATTTCAATCTGGAAATTCTTTAATCAGGAATGACATTTTTTGAAATTTCTTACAATTTGTGAGAGATATGATGATTAATATAGATGTCTACTGCCAAAAATTTGAAGAAAAATGATCGAGAGAATCGATCAATTTTGAAAAGTTTAATTTTGCTTTGAAACTCAATTTTGAGGACCATAAAAGTGTGACGGACAAAATCCATTATAGTCACCCTATAGAAGGCCTCCTAAAGTAGGCCAATTATGAATTAAAAAATTGGCATTACCAACACCCTCAATCCGTTTAACCCGACGTTACTCGAGTCTTTTCCAGCCGTCCAATTGAAAACTCCATCCGGAGCTTCCCCACCTTCAGATCAGGGTCCCCATTAAATGATGTCCGTCTGATAGCCCTGGCTATCATGGACACAAACCTCATACCTTTTTATAACTATGATTTAGAAGTAAATCTAGGTCACCCCTTATCTAGATATTTCTATTAATACCTAAATTACCCTCCTGATTAATTTTGGGTAATGATTAGTTAGTGTTAGTAATAGTTAGTGTAATGATTAGTGAAATGATTAAGTTAAAGATAATTAGTGAGATTAAAAAATCAGATGGGTTTTTTTTAAAAGAAGTAGAATTATTGAGAGAGTAAAGTTAGAGAAGATGAAGAAGTAAAACATGGATTTTACCAACCACAACCGGAGGAAGAGTATTTGGGTACCCAGGTATGCTTCAAACTTAGATAATGTTGGTTGAATTGGTCCAAATATTCATAAAACTGTAAATTTTTATAAAAATTTCCTGCTAGGTTCAGGTAGTTCGGTTACCAAGTGTGAAGAACAGGTAATCGAACACGTAGTTCGGTCAGTAAATGTCAAGAACATATAACCGAAAACAGAGTTCGGTTTCTTTCTTCAAACACGCAGGTAGCCGAACTTTAGTAATAAGTTTTACAGAGGTATGTTTGGTTGGTTCGCAAACTTCAACGCAACCAAGTTCCCAACCGAACTGCAGGTTAAAAGTAACCTAGTGTTAGAAGTTCGGTTGGTTCGCAAACTTCAACTAGTTCGGTTGGTTCGCAAACTTCACAATTTTTGCGATCCAACTGAACTGCACTGGCACATGCATATATAGAATTAGCCCATGGTTCGGTTAAAAGTATTTTTCGCGAATCAACCGAACTTTGAGTTCGGTTAAGAAAAAATTAATTCCTGATAACCTAACTTTTTGCGAAGAAACAGAACGTTTTGCGACGTAACCGAACTAAAAGTTCGGCTGAGACTTTTTTTTGCGACATAACCGAACCTGTCTCTGGAAAAAAAAAAAAAAAAAAAAAACTCCATTAAACCTCTCTACAACTTCCATTTTCAGCTCATTTTGATGATTACTTCTCATTTTTTCAACCAAAAACGAATGACAAGTAATGAGTTTGTGAGAATATCTTTGTTAATGATTTAAATTAAGCTATATATATATATAGAGGTGGTGGTGGTTGGTGGTGGTGGTGGTAATCGGTGGTTGGTGGTGGTGATAATCGGAGGAGGTGGTGGTGGTAATCGGCGGTGGTGGTGGGAGGAGGTGGTGGTTATATATATATATATATATATAGGTGGTTATTAGGTTGGTTTTAAATTAAATTAGGTTAAGGGTAGGTTAGTCATTTCAACGCTTTAGGACACCCCTTATAACTATAGGGAAGGTGGCCTAATAAAACCATGGTCCCCTCAAAAAAACCATGGTCCCTGAAAAATGGTTCTTTACTTGGTATCGAGTTTTCTTCTTACTCACAACATGACAAATGTACATTTCACGGAGAACAAGTAAGATCACGCATCCAAACAGGATTCTAAGCAAGGTTAAAAAGGGCCATGGCTAATAAGTTGTGAGATTCTCTACAGAATGATTTGGTCTTTTTTCAAATTACCAACAAAATTCAAACAATTGAAGATATTATACAATCCCAATGTCTATCATTTGATAATACAGAGAAGCAAGTCAAGTAAAAGGATAAAAGTTAGAAAAGAGTAAACTCCCGAGAAGGATGTATGCTGCTGAGTATGCCCAAATGAAGTATGCGCATCTGCTGCGGTAGGCCATCAAATACGAGGAAAACCAATACAGAGGAGGGCTGGAAGACAAGAAACGAGTTGCTACCTGTCAAAATGTGCGTTAGAAACTCGATACAGTTCGCAAACAACAAGTTGTGGTTCGTTTGTGTAGCATCCATTGGTGTTCTCTCCAACAATATGTGGTTTGATTTCATGTGGAGTTTCTCGCCAGGTTTAAGCTACTCACTGCTACATCACTACTTTTAAGTTTTGACCCCAAGAGTGGGGTATGCCAACTCGGTAACTTACATCATCATACATGAGTCTGGATTGGGTTTCAAGCAGAAACTGAACCCGGGGAGAAGTCTAAAACATTTAATACATGAAGCTAAACGTGGACTTTGTGCATGCAGATATTTTGGGGAATCCATATTGGAGTTTAAGAGAAGAGAGTCCTAATGGGATGACCCTTGATCCCTTATCAGCTGTTTGAACTTAGACAATTGAACCCCTAGCAACCCGTCAAGTTACATCTTTAAGCCAAAATGATCCACTTGACCATTATAGTTAGACCGGCATAATTGGGTATAAAAGACCTAATTACAAGAATAAGAGTTACAAGCTACTCTAAGGACTCGGTGTTAATGACGTACTCTAGCCAATGAGAGAAGCAAAAAGACACTTACTTGAACGTGCATCACAAAAAATGCTGTGGCTGACATAAACGCCAGGTGTAGAACGAACGAAAGAACTGATATGGAAGCATAGTCTGACTTTGCTGGAACTACTTTACCGTGCTCTGATGGTACAGGGTCTAGACAAGAACTAAGAGCTTGTTCTTTGCCCATCTTTATCCTCTGTCTAAGATTAGGATTTTCTGTTACAAATTGATCGAAAACCACGTTGGATGTTATATACTTATATTTACAAATACATAAATTTTAAAAATTGACAAGGTAAAGAAATTTGTTTCATGCAGAGATGGGCATCTCAATATAAATAGCATAAAGTATCTTACCACAGATCTTGAACTTGCTTGGATTAGATTTTCACTACATAACAGGTAATTTGTATGTTTTTATTCTTGAAAGAGTATAATTGACCAAAGCATGTGGATATGATTGATATATGACGTCCCCGATCAAGAGATACACAAGAAATAGTAACTCACTTGTGCAACTCTGTTTAAAAACAAACCTTTGAGGACTTCAGAGGAGATGTTCCCTGAGACCTGAGCATTGTTCAATCCTTCGTTTACCCCAGATAGAATAGCAGCTAAGTTCTTTTCCTTACTGGAAGCTCGGAAACCCAATGAGAAAACAATTTCAGGCTGCAATTTCACATAGTATGCAATTGAACAGAGTGCCAAAGAGAGAATAGGCGACGCAAGAAGAAAGTTGGGCAACTGTTTCAGCTGGAAATACTTCAAGAAACCAACCCCCCTGTGATAAGAATCACAGAAGCCACCAGAGAAAATATAAAAATGTTAGTGCTAGTAATTTAGAGTTATAATTAGAATTGGCCAGACATGAATTTAAAATTCCCATGTTCATGCTTAGCATTCACTGTTCGTTACAGATGACAATTACCCATGATTAGTCGGAAATGCAAGGTTAGCATCAACGAGTTCTTCATATGATACTGGTGATAACTAGTTCCCCTAAACCATCTAATTCTGCAGCTATTATGTATAACTTAAGTAGCTTAACTGACCTACCAAGTTACTGACCCAAAAGGCAACCAATTAATATTTCGACAAATTTTAGTAAACTAATAATGATGAAGTTGCAATTGAACAAAAGGGTAAATATTATGTAAATAAGCATACCAGTAATGACCTTGAAGAAAGTCATACAAAAAAGGCACTCTTGCTTTGCACCAAGGCCTCGTTTCATCTGACATGATCCCCTGGCAAACAAAGATTGTGGTATCCATAAGCTTGAAAAGCAACAAATGGGGCAAATATGAATAGAGACCGCAAAGCTCCGTCTATAAGAGTCATCGCTGCCAACTTCAACAAAAATAGTTAAAATAACTAAAACCCGCATCTATTTTAGTCCATCACAGGATTGAGTGAGTCATAGGCAAAACTTCAGCAATTGCATTCATCCAAGCTAAGCATATATTCTAAATGTCAGTTTTTTTTTCTTGCAACAGACAAAGTAAGTTACAAAATAAATAACAACTTACCCCAATACGTTTTTTCTGGAAGATAGCATCATAAGCCTGATGCATTGCCTGAAAACAGATATAGCCAGCATTAAGCACACCATTTGATCTTGTGAACCAGAGAGAGCAAACAGAAGAACGGCGATAGTGTTTCCACCAGATAGTAAGTGGTAAAAACCACCGAGAGAAAACAAGGAATACAAACTCTCTGTATATCTGTTAAACCAGGACGACGATTCAGTTTCACCATTGACAATAGAAAAATGTATATTTCTTAATAAAGCTTCAAATTTAAAAAAGACTAAGAGATTACATTGATGAATAGAATATGGAAGCTGGATTGAAGCAAAATAACATGGATGCACGAAATGCAGTTTTTCTGTCCTTCAAGAGAATAATTGAAATCCTGTGATTGCAACATGGCAACATGACACTCAGCACTTGTATCATATAAAACAGAAACGAACACGCTTCACCAAAATGCAGGCTACTCACTAGCTTAAATCAATAATGATCGGTGAGTACTGTTATTCGCAACAAAATCACAATTAAATAAGGACAATTATAAGTCATTTTACCTGTAAAAGTAAACAACTTAAAGCAAAAATGCTACATTATTGATAACGTATCCTGATAAACCTAGCACTGCTCTGTATCCAATAATAGGTACAAGTGGAGCAAAAACTGGAAATCAAACAAATCAAAAACCAGTAAAACAATCTATCACTAATTAAACTTGCATGCCAAGGAATTTTCACTTACCAGTTCGAGACAGTATATAAACAAAAATGGGTAGAAGGGGGAAAAATGCATAGGTCTGTTCATATTCATAACCACATTGAGCGATCCTGGTGAAATAAACTCCATCCCACACGATACTTCTTTCTATGGAGGATCCAATTTTAGGCCAAATAAGCAATTCAGAAGAAGTGGACAGTTAGGGTTTAATTTTGCTGAAGTATCGTAAGGACTGAGGAGAGATCTCCATAAGATGATTAGAAATAAAAGAAGAACTCTTGAAATTAGGGCAGCTCCTAAGATTCTGTGGGATTCGTTGATTTTATCGATTGAATGTCGGGTTCCTGAAGTATCAGTCGGCATGGAAAATCATGTACGGAGGAGCATGTCGACTAAGAACTGAAAATAAAATAAAAATGGAAACAGTCTTCCTCGACAAATGAATATTTGAGGCATGTTAATTAATGGAATTCTACGCTTCTTCTCCCTATTTTCTATCTCCTTCTCCTTTTGGGTTAATTGGAGTTTGATACCTACATTTTGTCCAACGTTAGTGTTTGGTCTAACTTTTGTCCAATTTAGGGCTTAGTACTTAGAATTGACGTTGACTTTGGCTGACTCGGTTAATTAATGACGTGTAATGTTTTCTGTCAACTAAATACCAAATTACTAAATTATGTTTAACTTTATTAAGAATGACAGACCTAAGTCCCTAACCTGTCATCCACATGAACGGTTCATGTTATATCTAAATGATTGACGGCTATGATTGAAGAAACCTTATTATGTTCTTCGGTTCTTCCCCAATTTGAGCCCTAAATTGAAAAACGAAAAAAATTCAGCAGCCCCTCCTCCTCTGTTGAATATCTTGAACTAATGATTCCACTGTTGAGAAAATTCATTGGCTGCAAACGTGGTTAAACGATAGCTACCAATATCCATTCCGATATAATTTCAATCACATATAAATCTTCAAAAATGATTGATTTAGACGAAACCCATTTTGAATCATACCTAATTCAGCTCATCAGATGATATTTTTAGGTAATTAGGGTTCACTTGTTCATCTTTCATCTGTGTTATTCGATTTACACCAAATCTTATGGTGTTCTCTATAAACTTTTACCAAGCTTCTGTTCAACAGGACCAGATCCATTGGGTATGAATAATGGAGTTATAATCATGAATCTTTGATGAAATTGGACCCACTGGATCGTTGAAGATATACCCATGTTTATGTTTCATCAGATATTTTAAGAATGTACCGCATCTTTTCATCCCATTTCCAATCAACTTCTATTCTGCCATTGATGGTCCTGCCATGATTTTGTAATTGTAATCAATCTCAATTAAATATTTCAATTTTGTTTGTAAAATGAAAAGGAAATGTGATGCTTTAAATTCAATGAAATGTTTTAGATTCAATGAAACAACTAGTTGTGGTGGTGCGGCTTATGTTGTGCAGTTCTGGTCGGGATAATGGTATTAGAAGAGGGGAAGGCGGAAGAAAGTGGGTATGACTGTTTGAGAGTTGGGATAGGTTTAGAAATTTCCTGCGTGTAAAAAGTGTGTGAAGATAAGGGTAATTTAGTCAAAATAAAGGGTAAAACAGTAAATGCATAAACATTTAGATTTTTAATTTAATTTAAATTAAACTTAACCTAGTCAACCATAGTCAACGTCAATTCCAAGTACCAACCTAAGTTGGACAAAAGTTAGGCCAAAGACTAACATTGAATGAAAATGTAAGTATCAAACTCGATTAACACTTTCTTTTGTGAAGACGTTATCATTTACGTTCGCTCTAGCAATGGAAGAAGATTAATTACATCTATATCTAACCTTTTCTTTGGGTTGATTTTTTTGTTAACTTATTAAACGACTCTAATCAAGTGTTTTTTTTTTCTTTATCCGGCTTTATTATAGGTCTGTGGTGGGCAAACTATTTGGAAGTAGTTCGTATATGATCTCGAATCTAAGTGTAGAAAAGACTTCTACGGATCTCGGAGACGAAATATAACATAATAATTACAGTTTGTTCCTTTTGTTTTATTTTTTTTAAAGTTTGTCATCAACTGTTACTAACAATTGTCTGTTTTATTATGGGCATGGACATACCACGTTTTATTAGTTTGTTGAAGTAAATCGTGGTGGATCAATATGATTTTATATATCTTACAGAATTGATTGATAGTGGTGGATCAATCACTTTGTACTTCCCCACCTTCCGATTGGATTTTATTATAATCTTTGCACCTACAACGAGAATAGCTTGTGTTTATTCTCGATTTTTTTTTAGGGTGCACTGAAATCCATTTATTAACCCTACAATGACATGATTTCTTCTTTAAAGAATCCGGGTGATCAATTTTAATGGAAATAAAAATTGATTTCCTTTCTTCTCTTATATTTTCATAGAGAAAGAAAAAAAAGAAAAATCCATCGAAAGATGGTGTACATTTTTTATACCTTTAATGAAACTATAATCACCAAAAATTGGTGTTATCGTGATTTAGGTACCTTTACCGTATTTAATTACATGCATGGTTGAAAAACCTACGGCCAATTAAATTTGGTATCCTTGTCCGTTAGACAAGGATAGTGTATCTGGTTTCGATTTATTTACAAGAAACCATACATCGACCACCAAAGTGGATTTTTCCTAAGCGATAACTAAAACCGATACGAGTTTTAAAAACCAATTTCTGTGAATTTTCTCACTGGTTTTTATAAGTTAAGAGAAAATACATTGGCATATTTTCTAAATTTGGCCAATATTGGTTTGATTTTTTTCCTATTCTGGAAGACTGATTGTTTCAAACAAATTTTTACGATCAAATATGTATGGTTTTATCTGATAATAAACCATTGGTTTCTATTTACCTTTACATGGAACCGTTCATTGATATGATTTTTAATTGTTTGTTGTTGTAGTAAATAGGTTGTCGTTCACTCGGACTTGTTGAAATTGATTTTAGGATTTAATAAAGAAAAATAATAAAAATAGAGAAAAAATACAATTTATGTCACAAGACGAAGAGAGTTACTAGGACTCGGGATTCCACCAATTCTCACATTCATGCGGTTCATCTATTAATTCCGGACAATTAAGGCTCATAAAGTAACAAACATCGACTCTAATTCTTTGCCAAGGTAGATTTTATAAAGAATTATATGTAATTCACAAGCATGACGCATCTAAAGTACCTAAGACTAAGCATGCGACATCTAACGAATTCACAAATAATCAATAAAAATCATGAATCACTTATAATAGTGCAAATAGTCATAAAGGAATTAAATAGAATTACCACATGGGTGCAAAACAGCTTCCTCTATCGTCCCAGTGATGGGTTCTAGCTCATCATGTTGGAAACACGCTCAAATTTCATTTTTATTGCTCAAAGGAGGTGTACAAATGATGAAATGGAGAAAAATAATGAAAAGCCTGATTTGTAACAGTTTTAATTGTTACAAACGGACTGTTACAAAGAACGATACATGTAAAGTGTTGTTGTTCATTCTTCTACGACCCTCGGATGTCGATTTTTAAGTGCATGCCTCGCTGAAACTACGACCCTCGGATGTGTCATTATCATTTGTTGATAAACGACGGTCCCCCGTGCGTTGATGTTCTTCGTGTTCTTGGAAGCGAGAAATGGTGGTTTTACGCTTCCGATTTTTGGCTTTCGTGATGCTCGCAACTCTCCCAATCTCTCGTATCTCTTATGCTATCTCAAAGAACTATTTATAACCTAACACCAATAAATCTCGCTCATTAACCCACAATAATCTTCCATTACTCGGTGTTAAAGAAAATATTTTTGGGAATATTTTCTTCCCCGATTTGACCCTTCACGCGTTTCTGTGTTGATACACTCCCAGGTTGGAGTAAAACTCGTTAAGATACACTTTATCCTCTAATACGTACAGAAATCCCATGAATATCTCGTGCCAACTCGTGAATATCTCCCTTCCTCGATTTCTTCCAAACGAGTTTCTAGCCAATTCTAGTCGAGCTAAAGACCCAAACCAAGCTGTTAGGGCCCAAAGGAAGATACCCAATGATTTTAAGCCTTTGAATCTCCTTTTCAGCACGTCCAAAATCGCATCTCGGTTACGCTGGTGATAACCTATTTTTTCCCCGCCAATTTTCATTTTCAAACGAAGAAGAAGGAGGTGCCCCTTAACCGGTGATGGGGTGCGATTAGCAATTGGCTCCCAGGGTGCCCCTTAGCAATTAGGTTACCCCTTATCCAAAGTGGGAGTCCGAATAGCAAATGTCCTCAGAAGTGTTAGAGCAACTTTTCGGGCCGAATTTTCCAACAATCTTTAATTCCAAAAAATACCTACAAACACACAAAACACCATAATAAGGACAAAAACGAGTACTAAAAAATACGAAACATTGAGGACAAATTAGACACATAAATTCGTCTATCAAATACCCCCAAACTTATTATTTGCTAGTCCTCGAGCAAATTTATTCTAGAAAATAAAAAAAAAATCATTTGAACCCCTAGGTGGCCCCAGTGGCGGAGTGTTGTCTCCGGAGGGTTTACCAGAGGTGTACCCACAAAACCTTTTACTCCAGGACCCTAGCTATCTACGTGAGAACCTTGGAAGGCACTAAAGAATCTCCTTGGTTGGCATACTTATTGACTACGGGAGGAAGTACCCCGATGCGAAATTCCAATTGTTGTACACGAGTTTGCACTCAAGCATACTAAAATTCATATAAAGTGACAGAGCTCTACTCAGATAGTTTCTGGACATCATAAATCGAAGTAAACCAATCACATGGATAGATTAAGAAGATGGATGTATAAAAACGTGGATGATGTTGACTAAGGTGAACCTATCCTAATGGACTGAGATCTTGATGGACTAATATCAACACACTTGGCATATACAAAGGGGACCCGGTGATCGATAATCCTAACTCTAGGTCAACTCAGCTGGCATATACAAGGGTACCAGTGGTCGACTTTATTGTACTTATTCCGGTTGGTCTAGTGGTCTAGTCTTTTTTCTTTTTTTTTTATAATTTTTTTATAATTTTTTTTATAATTTTTTTTTTTTTTTGTGATCTCAGTCACTCTATTTCACCCTAGTAATGGTAAAAAGAAAAAGAAAGAGAAGTGATCAGGATTCTTTCGATGTTTCCATCACGAGGATATGGCGAAACTACCATGTTTTCTTTTCTAACACAGGCTCGTGCTTTTATGAATAGACTCTTCTAGATGTTTCCATCTAATCGTATTGGTTCCTCGACTCCTACAACCAAGATGTTCCCATCCACTTAGATTAGTTAGTGCCGACCTTAATAAACATAAATTTCTAGGCTCGGAGTTTATTTATTAATCTTTGCAACTAAAAGTTTCTCCCATACCACCAAACTTAAATCTAACATTGTCATCAATGTTCTAAAGATGAAATTAAAAACATGAACAAGGAGAAACTGTTACCATTTGAAGTAAAAGAGATAAGGAAAGATATTACCGTGTCGCATGAATATTGGGTTACCTCCCAAGAAGTGCTAAGTTTAAAGTCTTCAGCCAGACATTGGAAGAGATTAGTCACCTCGAAGAATCATAAAGCAGAAGCCGGAACAACTGCGGGTCATCTGGATCAAAAGTGCTAACCATATGAAGAGGAAACTGCCACAAACCAGGAAGATATCCAACACACCCTTATATATTGTTTTGTTTAAGACAACTACATCTAGTTGTGGTTCGGGTTAGAGCTCTATGAAAGGATCTAGATAAAAAGTTTTCATCGTGGATTTCCTCAAAGGCGTATCCTAAAGATCGAGTTCTAGAGTCTGGAAATACTCAATTAAGAACTTAGAAGCACATAACAATAACTGAATAATCTGGGATCCTCTAAGTCAATCAGACTTGACTCACACAGTTGACCACGGTAGTGGTCATTCTTAAGCAAATGTGTCGACCCTAATATCCTAAAGTAATTAGGTTTAGTCTCGAAACTTAATAATTGACACATCGAAACTTGTACTTTCCCACAATTGGAAGGAAGGTTTTTGGTAGGAAAACAAAATCAATCGTGGTATCATAGCACAGGTTAACCACATCAACCGAGAGGATGGGTTCTTAACAAGAACTTCTTTATGGACACAACTAGGTTCGGAAAAAGTGTATGAAGATAATCTTTTAAAATGGTTGAGGCACATATGTCAAGTCCCAAGTTAGGGACTTTTCTAAGAGTTAAAGCACATGGAGAATGATAATCACCCCCAAACTTAGAGTTTTCGGTGTCTCTAGAAAGACTAGTCACAACTTCCTAATTTCAAGGTCATCGATTCCAAAAAATGGTCAATTGATTCTTAAGTCGGTACATCCTCACTCATCTCTATGAGTTCATTTTCTTTTTCTAAGTCTATTGTTTCTAAATCGCTAGACTCAAAATATACTCGTTCCTCTAAACCATCATTAGCTTCGTAATCAAAAGGAAATACTACATCGTCTAAAAACGGGGTATCTCTAGTCAAATCCTCATCCTTTTGAATAGGTGAATAATTATTAAAATTATTTGGATTTGAACTAGAAATAATATTATCGTTATAAAGTTCAATTGGGGTAACAATTTCCTGATCACTATGCCTATTTATTTCAAATTCATCAACACTATCCTCATCATAATCATCATTATAATATATGAAATTAGTTGAACCTCATCTAGACAAGTAGTGTTACCAATTTTATCCTCGTCATCTTGATTATGTGAATAAAAATTATCCTTATTTTCAAGGGTGGTATTGGGAACACTATATTGGAATTTAAGACTATCTTGAGCAAATTTTTCCACAATCCTATTTGTACTCTCGAGTAAATTGCTTGAGGGACTCTTAGAGATATCTTAGTTGACGCTCTACGGACTCTTACGGAAGAGGAATATTATAAGTCTCTTTCATAAATAAGTGAAACTTACATGTTGACTCATTGAAACTCTTGAGAGACTCTTCTAAAGAAATTGGAGGATCGTTTTGCTCGTAAGGCTGATGCATGTGGATAGTAATTGGGCGCACCATGGTATGACCCATGACCTTCAAAAGGTTGGCGTTCCCAACCACTATTCACACTGGGTCATAAAAAGAGTGATGTCCATATTGTTCGATTGGATATTCATATTCATTGTGATGGCTATTATAATACCGGTTTGACATCCTAACTGCAAGGGAATTCTACACAAACACAAACAAGGCTGACTCGACCACAACAATCCTACTGATTTCTAGCAAACAAAAAGCATGATGGCTCCACTTAGATTGTTTTCTAGACCAGCTTCTAAACCTTCGAAATGGAATTCGTTACAATTTAAGCAAACCCCTCGGAATCAATCCGAGTTTAAGTAAGTTGAATAGAGGCGAGGGAAGCTGCGTGGAGCTTTGATACCCAGGCCTCACCGCATTACAAGGCGGCGCAGTCACGCATTCAACTTAGAGAAACCATCATGAACTTCGAAGTATGCTTAAAGAGTAACCAATATTTTTCGAATGACTTTCCTATTAAGCTCGTTACCCTATCGGTCTCGTTCTAGTCAAAATTTTAGGCTTAGGTTCGTGTTTGGTTTCGTTTTCCTAAGGCGGGCAAGAAGAGAACGGTGATGAAATCCGAACTCTTATCTTGTATGGCAGTCCTTGCCCTTTACTAGGAAATTAAAGCGACCATTCGGTTCCTCGACATATATTCACACGAAATCATCCATTAAACCCGGCGACGGGGGATTCGCGGGTGTTTAGAATCCTTACCTCCGTTCAGACGGGGGATGAGCAGTTGAAGTCGACTCGGGCCACGACTCCAATGTCGTGTACGAACCCGAGGGGCCGAGGTGATATCGCAATCACCGTCCTTCCCTGTGCAGTTTATATTTAAATTACCCTTCCTTAGGGTTTAAAATTAATAATGTCCGATAGTCCAAAAATTAAAAAGTCCAAAAAAATAAAAATTACAAAAATAATTACCTAATTACTGATTTCTAAAAAATAAATAAATAATAATTACACTATATACAAAATTTTCTTCTTCACTCCAGTTCGGATCTCTCTTTTCTTTCTTATTTTGGCTTTGCTTTTCTTTTAAAGACTTTCTCTTTTTCTTTCGCTCCACTCCAAATCTGAAAGCAAACAGAAATACCAAAAACGCGTAAAAGAACAAAAAGAATAAAAAGAAAAATAAAACCTAAAAACAAATCTATACACAAGTCCGCGTCGGCGGCGCCAAAATAATAAGATTTTTAATTGTTTGTTGTTGTAGTAAATAGGTTGTCGTTCACTCGGACTTGTTGAAATTGATTTTAGGATTTAATAAAGAAAAATAATAAAAATAGAGAAAAATACAATTTATGTCACAAGACGAAGAGAGTTACTAGGACTCGGGATTCCACCAATTCTCACATTCATGCGGTTCATCTATTAATTCGGACAATTAAGGCTCATAAAGTAACAAACATCGACTCTAATTCTTTGCCAAGGTAGATTTTATAAAGAATTATATGTAATTCACAAGCATGACGCATCTAAAGTACCTAAGACTAAGCATGCGACATCTACGAATTCACAAATAATCAATAAAAATCATGAATCACTTATAATAGTGCAAATAGTCATAAAGGAATTAAATAGAATTACCACATGGGTGCAAAACTTGACTTCCTCCGTCGTCCCAGGTGATGGGTTCTAGCTCAATCATGTTGGAAACACGCTCAAATTTCATTTTTATTGCTCAAAGGAGGTGTACAAATGATGAAATGGAGAAAAATAATGAAAAGCCCGATTTGTACGTTTTAATTGTTACAAACGGATTTATTCTGAAGAACGATACATGTAAAGTGTTCTTTGTTCTTTGTTCTACGACCCTCGGATGTCGATTTTTAAGTGCATGCGCTAAACTACGACCCTCGGATGTGCGTTATCACATTTGATAAACGACGGTCCCACATGCGTTGATGTTCTTCGTGTTCTTCGAAGACATCGAAATGGTGGTTTTACTTAAACTCGATTTTTTGGCTTTCGATGCTCTGCGCGACTCTCCCGATCTCTCTCGTATCTCTTCTATGCTATCTCAGCAACTATTTATAACCCAACAGCACCAATAAATCTCGCTCATTAACCCACAACGTTTGATGCTCCCGCTCAACACCAGTTACTCCGAGCCGTCTCTCAGCCGTTCAGATCGTAGCCGCTTCATCCAACGCTCGCTGAGACCTCCTCATCTTCCCCTGATGCACATGCTTCACAACAAAACCACCAAGCCCTATACCCTAATCGAGCAAACCTATTCTCTTCTTCACTTTCTCTTTCTTCTCCATCTCCTCCCTCACCCCAGACGGTGCGAGCTCGCACATCATCTCCACCTTCCCTCTCCCCGACAAAGCCATCACCACCACCATCTCGAGTCGGCCACAAGCCGCCTCGACAACTCGTCCACCACCACTAGTTCTAGCCATCTTTGCCGTAGCTTCTTCTAACTTAGAGGCTAGGGTTGAGATAACTAGTATTAGGGTTTCTCTAACATCAACATCAAAGGAGTCGAGAGCCGGTTGTGGAAGAATAGCTCGATTCGGGAGGCTATCGAGTATGGGTTGCATTCAATTTGTGTTTTAAAGTAAATTAGGGTTTGGTAGTTTTGAGTTCTTGCATGTATAAATAGAAGATGAAGAAGATGTTTTAGGGTTCATGCACAGGCTAGCCGGTGCTTCAATTTAGGTTTAATTTGTAGTTTAATTTCATTTGATGTTTTAATTTAAGTTGTTGGGGTTTTAATGAAACCCTAATTCCAAATTGTGTTTTTAAACCGTGTTAAATTGTTCTTGAGTGCTTAATTGACAAGATAGCTTCAATTTTAACACCTCAATCCTTTTCTCTCACAAGTGCATGCCAAGTATGCATTGTAGTTAGGTTAATACCGAGTTGAGAGTGTTTCGACTCTTGCTTCTATTTTTAATACTAATTCCCCCGACTAGTTGTGCTTAATTAGACAACTAGTACTTAGGGGGTTAGTACCTTAGGCTGATATTTGAAGTATCATTAGGTGAAACCTAAAGTAGACAAGCGGTAACCGACACATTGCCCTTGTCGCCATAGGAACAAGACATTCAACTCAGTTGAACTCACAATAGGAGTTAGAGGCGAATTTGAAGACCTAGCAATCCCTTACCCTCACTGTTTACCTTAGTTTAGAGTCACTACATTTCATCTTAGCCGTATCGGCAACCAAAACCTCAATATTTGTGTCACAATATCATCTGGAATTCAGTTTAGGAAGCCTTAGAATCATACGGCACCACAAGTCTCTGTGGTTCGACCCGTACTTGCCGCGTCTCCGATAGATGCCGTGCACTTGCGGTTATTACATGTAGGCATAAAAACATACCCCTTTCCGGGCCTACCAAGTTTTTGGCGCTCGGGCTGGGGACTTGGCGTGTGCCCTGTGTTCATTGGCTTTGTCTTTCTTGAGTTTCCTTCCACCTTGTACATATTCACTTTGTGTTATTTCTTTTAGCTATTTAATTAGTGTAACTTAGTTTCGATTCATTTTATTAAGTTCATTGTCTGTATATCCTTGTTTTTAGTTTTTCATAGTGTAACTTAGCTTGATTTTATAACTTAGATTCTTTGTGTTATAACTTAGTATAACTTAGCTTCCCGATCGGTCCAAAATATTCTCATTGGTGATAGCCGATCTTTGAGTTCCACTTTCTTTGCTTTAACTTGCACATTGCAGTGTACTAAAACTCTTGTGAGCCAACGGGTACGTCTTATGCTATCTTCTTTGTGCTGTGGCAGTGAGCCAACCAAGGCGCGAGGACTTGAGGTTAGTAATTGAATATTGTATGCCACATGCCACCGTGAACCATATTTTGCATGATAGACTAGCTGCCCCGTAGGGTTTATTGAGCCAAGTTGCCACCAAACCACCGAGCATCTTTGTAGAGTTCTAGCATTACTTAGTCGCCGTGCCATGCTTCTTATCTGCAACTGTGCATAGACCCTCAGCCGCCAATATCCAGCCCCAAGCCGTGAGTTGAGCTTTACCGAGGCTTCCAAGCTTGTTACAAGCCCGCCTGACAAACCTCTCGAGCATTCATAAACCTGTGAGCTAAGTTGCTTTGTACACTAAGCACTTTACTGTGACAACCAACATCCTGGGAAGCTCTCTCGTGAGCACAAAACCTGCTAAACTTGCTTGTGATACCTGTCAACCACGAATCTAGCTTGTGAAGAATCGAGTTGAAGTCAACTCGATGTTGACATCAACGGAGTGAGTTGATGCAACTGGCCCGTGAGCCATCTACTCTGTGTGATACGTGAGCCATCTACAACCTTGCTAGCCCCACAGGCGCAAGTTGTAAGCCACATCTTAGAAACCCAAGTTAGTAGCAAACACGCCCCCTGCCACTCTGTCTTGTACCTTTTGATCTCTGTAAGTTTGCTTTCTTGTAAGCACAAGCCTCTAAGGTGATCTTTGAGTTGAGCACAATTTGTATTGTCTTTATGCTAAGTCGCAAGAAGTCCATGTCTATCTTTGCCAATCATCTGTAAATCCATGATATGTCTTGTATCCTTTCTCGATTTTTTTGTGTGCTTTGCATAAACTAATTCATACACAATCTGCACCATCTTTGTTTAGTCTCCGACCAAAAGCCGAGCACATAACCTTGTGCTTAAGATGTGATTCTCCACATTACATCGTGCATTGCGTAGCCACAGCACCACGGCCGGTGTATGATCTTGCCACAACTCGCACAAAAGCGAAACCTTGATCCACCGAGCTAAGCCGAACACGGGCTTTGCAAATAACCTGCCGTGCAACTACCCAACCAGGCTCTTCTCACGCTAAATCCCACAAAAAAGAAAACCAACTCTCGAAGCCCACAAAAGCTGAACATTTGGGCCGTGCATTTTGAACCCAACTTTTGGCTCTGCACCCAAGCCGACCCATAATAAACCAAGCCATCTTCTTGGTTGTTTAACATCAACATGGCATTTCGTGAACACCGCTAAGCCCAACCTCCACACACACGGTTTGCAAACAAAGCCGAGCCCACATCTGTTAGGATGTGCACACAAATCAACCTAAACGAGGTCTCTTTGGGCTGCAATAACATGCACAAATCTGAAGCCCACAAAAACCAAAGCTGAATCCCAATAAACCAAATCCCAAACAAACCAAAGCCCTCTTAAACCAAATCAGCCTATTTAAACCAAACAAAAACCCATCAAAACCAAACTGAGCCCACTACAACTGGGCTTTGAGTTCAATTTGAGTGCTAAATCATGTCAGGATTTTGGTCTGCATCAGGGGATACAAACAAATCCATAAGAGAGCTTGCTTACGGGCATGCTTCACCATATGAAACCCCCAAAGACCATAATGATTTTAGGGCATATTATGAGCCTTCTCAGGGCCCTGACCTTGAGTACTCATACCCTAACCATCATGAGCACATGTATCAGTCACCACAGTGGGGAGATGAACAATTTTATACTCCCCCGACTCCTTGTTTACAATCACTAATGGAAACGCTCATGGAACAAAATGCTAGGCTTGAATTGAATGCAATACATGACCATCCATATAGCAACATGCATGATCATCCCTTCTCTAGTGAACCATGTGCACAACCATTTAATGATTATTCATATGAAATATGCATACCCACTATTGAAGACTCTCCCTCCATTGAACAATGTCACATGTTCTTAAAGATGAACCTTATTCATTTAGAAAAGGAAGAATGGAAGGCGATTCATGATAGGATGATTATTGTCCCTAATAAAGTAAATCTTGAAAATAGTGTTTCTATTCCTACTCATCTTACGAATATGAACCTAATCTAGAGGTAAATGAGTATACTAGAAATGCTAATAGGAAATGCATTTTTGTTATGATGATGATGATGATGAATATGATATGTTAGAAGAGCATGTGCATGCGAAAATATGATGACATCTTTTGGTTGAGAGACGTTAGGCGTCTCTTTCGTGAACCCTATGAATGATACTTCTTCTAACATTCATACATGTGATATTAACTACGGAAATGGGATTTGTGAAATTCTTCGGTGAATGTGAGCATGCTTCACAACTTGTGTGTGACTTAGGAAAGGATGAATCTTAAGTAGACACTAATATTCTTATGGACCATGATATTATTTTTTTGTGTCGATTCCCGACCATGTCACAATATGTTGCCTCCTCTGATGAGTATGACATGGAAAGTGATGAATTGTTATCTTTGGTGAACATGATTTACCCTCTTCGACTTTAGGAAAGTGTGTGATAGTACAAATGATTTTATGCATGAAAACAACTCGAGATGTACCTAACCTCTCTCTGAATCACAAATTGAAACTCCTCCACCAAACCTAGGTGTAGTTTGTCACAAAAATCTTAAACCAACTTTTCAGAGTTCCCGGTTTAGGCCTAGAACTTTGTGCCTCCCAAGTCCTCTTGGACTATTTTGCATCAAAGTATAACACTTTTAAGGAACCACGGTTGGAATGTGTATGTCTGCTCTGTTATTAGCAAAACTCATTTTGAGTTGGACCTTTTGCATGATGTCTCGTTAAAATTGCAAGATTTTGTGCTCTCAAACACACTGTTGACAAGTTTAGGTTTGGGGGAAAATCTTTCCCATTTTGCAGCCTTACTTGCACTCTCATATTATATTTGTGTAAGGCTGTTGATGTTTGTACATATTTTCTATTGGGTTGATCCTCAACTGTTTAGATTGTTGGTTTATGGCAAATTTTCATTGTATATAATCCAGTAGGACTTGTTAAAATTTTCTTTTCTTGAATCGGTTGAGTCTTCTTGTGCATATATTGTGCTAATCTGATATGATCTCCACTTGAGAATGTTGGATTCTAGCCTTGATTAATGAAGCTCTACCGTGCTCCGTAGACATCCCGGTAATCTCTTCCCTTTTCTCTTATCAGCATAGTTCTCTCGGTATGTGACTGTTTAAAATTTTTCTATATGTCGATACATTGAGGACAATGTTTGATTTAGGTTTGGGGGTGCATTTGCATTTTGAGTTTTTAGTCTTTTATTTTATCTTTTAATTTTATTAAAAAAAAAAAAAAAAAAAAATTCAAAACTCTTTTTGTAAAAACCTCCAACTTTTAGAGATTTTAGAGTCACTAGCATGCTTCTAGCTATGTTTACATAGAGAATTTTTTCTGACCGAAATAACAGAAGTTAGAAGTCACCTTAGAACACAATCGGGTTTCTTAGTTGATTAGAGCGTTAAAGTTGGATTTAACCATACTTGGGAGGGCGAATTAGGTGTTGTTTAGATATTCGGTAGTAGAATTGTGATCACCCATAGTGGAGACTACCCATTTTACATCAAGTGAGGCACCAACCTTCAATTTTTGCAACTTTCTAGAAAAGTTGTTAGAGTGTGTGTGTCACCGTACGTCAATTAGGGTAGGAATGGTGAGCTACCCAACTTTCGCAAATTTATTTTACTTTTGATCTCTTGAGTGCTAGTTTTTGTCAATCATGAGGGTGACGTTTAAAGAAGAAAACTCCTTCTAAATATCGATTTGCGGTTAGCATCACTCTCTCTCTCTCAATCGAACTGGACCCATATAAACACATCATCACGGCAAACGGAGCATCATGAGGAATATTGAAAGAAAAGTTGAGATAGTCCAAGGTTTATATGCAACAAAATGAAAGAAAAGAAAATAGGATGAGAATTAATGAAGTTTGTGAAAAATTAAGTTTTATTGTTTTATTGTAAGTTCTTAAAAAAAAAAAAAAAAAAAAAAAAAAAATATTAAGTTTTTTAAAGTTCGAAGTTCGTCATCAATAGTTGAAGGCCGAAGACCGAAGATTGAAAGACGTTTCTATGGTTTCTTATGAGAGAGTGATATTAATTGTCGATCGGGTGAGAAGGTAAATGAGTACTCCCATCCTTGCTAATGGTTGATTTCCTTTCTTAGAGATCATCAGAAAAAGATTCTTTTTGTCCACACCTCTGTGGAGTCTCAGTTTTATTTCGGAAGGTTATCCTTCTTACCTATAACGTGTGCGGGATTTCTCTCTTTATTCACACTGCACACATGAGAGACTAAAAAAGCGATCTTTTTGAGTGCAATTATCATAAAACCTTAATGGTGAGGCGAAGTTGAGACTTATGATCACAATCGAATCCGAATTCTTTCATATGGTATGGTTACTTCTCGCTCAGCACTTAAGGATGAGAATGCGTTCTTTGGTAGTTCTAGCTTCCTATTACTAGCATGCAGAAACTCTATGTCCTCATAGCTTCTTGGATGCTTGAGACTCTTTTACACTCTGAAGTTGGAGAAGGTTTTGTGGGTACACCTCTGGTAAACCCTCACGAGACTACAACTCATCCACTAGGGACACCTAGGGGTTTAAAGGCTTAGTGCATACGCTAAATGCATTCGAGACTGCGACGGGGGTATAGTTAGGATTTCCTAATTTCTCGTTTCACTTGAGGACAAGTAAAATTCAGGTTTGGGGGTATTTGATGAGTGCCAAATAGTGCATATTTATACACCTTTTTATTGGCATTTTACTCATTTTTTGCGCTTAGAAATCAGATATTATCCCAAATTCTGTATTTTCTTTGTTTTCAAGAATAAATATTTGTATTAATTAATTTTGTGTTTTTAGGTAATAAATAAAGTTCGGAGAAACTGAGGAGCCAAAGAGCGAAGAATTGGAGTCGAGCATCTATGGAGCGAAGGCCAAAGCCGCGCGTGTCGGTCGCAACCCAACAAGGAAGACATGGGCTTGAGCTAGCCATGACCCGGATCCGAACCCGCTCACTCGAGCCATTGAGATCTCCCCGAGCTACATCCAACGGTCGCTCCGCCTTGCACATCAACGTTTGATGCTCCCGCTCAACACCGATTACTCAGAGCCGTCTCTCGGCCCCCGTTCGAGATCGTAGCCGCTTCATCCAACGCTCGCTGAGACCTCCTCATCTTCCCCTGATGCACATGCTTCACAACAAAACCACCAAGCCCTATACCCTAATCGAGCAAACCTATTCTCTTCTTCACTTTCTCTTTCTTCTCCATCTCCTCCCTCACCCCGACAGCCGTGCGGAGAGCTCGCCTGAGACATCTCCACCTTCCCTCTCCCCCCGACAAAGCCATCACCACCACCATCTCGAGTCGGACAATGACCCGCCTCAACAACTCGTCCACCACCCTAGTTCTAGCCATCTTTGCCCGTAGCTTCTTCTAACTTAGAGGCTAGGGTTGAGATAACTAGTATTAGGGTTTCTCTAACATCAACATCAAAGGAGTCAGAGAGCCGATTTGACAGAAGAATAGCTCGATTCGGGAGGCTATCGAGTATGGGTTGCATTCAATTTGTGTTTTAAAGTAAATTAGGGTTTGGTAGTTTTGAGTTCTTGCATGTATAAATAGAAGATGAAGAAGATGTTTTAGGGTTCATGCCCGGGCTAGCCAGTGCTTCAATTTAGGTTTAATTTCATTTGATGTTTTAATTTAAGTTGTTGGGGTTTCAATGAAACCCTAATTCCAAATTGTGTTTAAACTGTGTTAAATTGTTCTTGAGTGCTTAATTGACAAGATAGCTTCAATTTTAACACCTCAATCCTTTTCTCTCACGAGTGCATGCCAAGTATGCATTGTAGTTAGGTTAATGCGAGTTGAGAGTGTTTCGGCTCTTTGCTTCTATTTTTAATACTAATTCCCCGACTAGTTGTGCTTAATTAGACAACTAGTACTTAGGAGTTAGTACCTTAGCTGATATTTGAAGTATCATTAGGTGAAACTCCGTAGACAAGCGGCGGAATTGACACATTGCCCTTGTGCGCCGCAGGAACAAGACATTCAACTCGGTTGAACTCACAATAGGAGTTAGAGGCGAATTTGAAGACCTAGCAATCCCTTACCCTCACTGTTTACCTTAGTTTAGAGTCACTACATTTCATCTTAGCCGTATCGGCAACCAAAACCTCAATATTTGTGTCACAATATCATCTGGAATTCAGTTTAGGAAGCCTTAGAATCATACGGCACCACAAGTCTCTGTGGTTCGACCCGTACTTGCCGCGTCTCCGATAGATGCCGTGCACTTGCGGTTATTACATGTAGGCATAAAAACATACCCCTTTCCAGGCCTACCAACAATCCTTTATGTGTTTTTAGAAATTTGGTGCAAAACCAAAAATCCGGATATAGGTCTCTTGAAGAGTCCTTAAAAACACAAAAATCCATGCTTTAGCAACATAATTCTATTTTTCTTTCTTAAATCTGCAGTTGGAATTATGCTAGCTTAAACTCGTCTTTTAGATAGACTAAATTTATTATTTTGATGCTTGTTTTTTTTGTAATACTCATATAGTTGAGTTAGCATCCATAAATTGTCAAAAGTTGTACTCTTTTTACTTCGTTTCAGGTTTTGTCCCATGTGGTTTACCTGACAAGGTTTTAACGAGGCAACATCTCTTTGACGTTTAATTTTCTTTCAAAAATGTTGATAATTGTGATCTTTTTCCTTCGTCCAATTTATTTCCCATTGGGTTTTACTGGCAAGGTTTTAGTGAGGCAATTTTAATGAACATGGTGGTCATCCAGGGGGAGTTGTATCAATTTCGGCTATTTGGTGGATTCCCACCATTGACTAGGTCATTTTATTAGACCAAATCAACATAACAATCCCTTAGGAATATGGATGTCTTTCTAAACCACATAAGGTTTAATCACAAATACAATTTTGTTTGCTATTGGTAATTTATCTACATTTTGGTTCTATGTTGAAGAAACTACATCAACAACTTATGCAAATCATCTCGGGAAGCTAGCCATCCATGACACAAGTTCTCAGTGTGTTGAAGAAGAATATAGACTACACAAAAGTATTAATCGAAGACAATACTGCTTGTGCAACACAAAAGAAGACTTCATCAACCATTCGACATCTTCATGAAAGCACAATAGTCTTCTGCATTCAAGAAATTCGTTCTTTAAAACTGGAAAGTCTCGACTCAAAGATTTGCATGCCAAGATTTGACCAAAGTATTTATCAGGGGGAGCGCCATCATCAAATTAAGGTGCATTCACTGGACTTTATCGTGTTGTACTCTTTTTCCTTCGTCAAGGTTTTGTCCCACTGGGTTTTCCTTGTCAAGGTTTTAATGAGGCAACATTTGTGTTTCGAAATCTTTTCTAAGTTTTCTCAATTGTACTCTTTTCCCTTAGATCAGGTTTTGTCCATTTGGAATTTCCTGACAAGGTTTTGACGAGGCAATTAGCTTAGACACAATGTCATCAGGGGGAGTGTTATAAACATGTAATTATGTTAAGAATATCTAGGGTGAATCTCGTTTATTACTGGGATGCCCGTGTGTCTAGCCCTATAAATAGAGGCTCTAATGTTTGTCTATGATACATATATTAATGGAATTCTCTATGCTTCTTCTCCCTATTTTCTATCTCCTTCTCCTTTTACAAGAAGGCATATATATATATATATATATAGTTTTGGTGGTTGCATAACTAAATTAGTGGATGCATGAACCAAAACATGATTGTATAAACGGTTATGCATCCTTTATAGTGGCTCCATAATTCGTTATTGTTATAAACTTAAGTTTATTTGGTAGATGCCCACTTTAGTGGGACCCCATTACTTGGACACCAAGTATGTAAATTCTATAAATAGAGTCTCAAACCTTTGTAAACACACTAATGAATACAATTTCTCCTTTCTTCTTCTCCTCTATTTTGTGTCTCCTTCTCCATCTTCTCCTTTTACGAGACGTTATCACGCACGTTGCTCTATCAATGGAGGCGGAGAAGACTAATTATATCCATACCTAATCTTTTCTTTTGGTTGATATTTTTATTCTTTTTATTGGTAGGATTTCTAATATGATTTATCTTTTTCAATATATGTTTGTGCTAAGCAAACTATACGGAGTCTACCAGCAACATCACGAAGAAAAAGCGTTTCTTTTTAGCCATATAAGATGGAAACATAAAACAGGGAAGCTTTGCGCCTAATATTTTGCTTAATACAGTCTCTATGTTGTTTTATCAAACGTCCATATATTTAATCATAATGTAATATGGTTTGTTTTGTTCTAACATTGAGTGATGTTCATATCTTGCATGTACCCCACTCATCTCGATTGGATACCCCAAAGAATTGTTTACATTAAAGGAGTATTTTTTACAGGAAGCATCACGGTAATTAATAACAAGAAATTGTTATTTTTCTAATTCCTATTATATTAATTATTTGATTCAATATATAATATTTCTCCGTTTAACGACTAACATTAATGGTCGATTGTCCCTATTCAACACGCACCGTCGTGTATTCCTCCTTGATGGGTTTTATATAACGACGGAGCCCCAAATACGAGAATATGATTGTGGTTATTCTCGATTTTTGTTCTTCTTTTGGGCGCAATTGAAATCCGTTGATTAGTCCTAAAAGACATAGTCTATATTAATTTACGGGACTTGGATGATCAATTTTGCCGATAGGTTTGATCTTCCATTTTTCTCTTATCCCTTTTATAGAGAAAAAAAAATCCATCGAAAGATAGTTTACAGTTTCTATTCCTCTAATGAAACTGTAATCACCGATTCTTTTTTTGGAATTATCGCAATTTGATTACCTTCACGGTAATTATTCACATGCATGGTTGAAAAACCTACGTCCAATTTAATTGGTATCTTCGTCCATAAACGAAGATCATGTGATTAATGGTTTCTATTTTTTTTTCTTTTTTTGTAAGAAACCATCCATCAGCTGATTATGCGATATTGGAAACGACAATATTTTTTTAATTTGTCGATACAATTTTGTTAATTGTAAAAACCAATTGATGTGGTTTTTCCCCATCAATTCTCCTTAATGAGATGTAAAAATTGGCATTCTAAAAACTTCTAGCCAATTTTGGTTATTGATTTATATTCCTTCAAATAAATCTTTATCACCAAAAAGCAACCAAAAAGTAGATTTTTCTCTACAAACAATAGAGATAATGATTTCTTTATTTTTCTCAAAAGAATCATTTAAACTAATTGGATTTGATTTTATCCGTCGATCATACATGGATTTGATATTGTTATTACGGTATAAGCCAATTGCAAACACCAATTGCTGAATTCCCGAGGGATGTTGTGCAAATTTTCATCTTCCTAATACAAATCTCCAAAATGGAGACCGTTCAACTTGATGTTGGAAAAGGTAGGACATAAAATATCAATGGGTGCGCACCCGGCTTGTTAGCCAATATTATTAGTCCTTGTAGTGACTATTGATCTTATTTTAATTTTCTTTTGATGAAAAAAGTGTCCATAATTTCATATCGTTGGCCCTTGAGATCACGAAGTTATCAAAGATTTGTTTGCCTATCTTCAATGCTTTTGGTTTTGACACATCATTTTATTTTATTTTTTTGTTTGTGTTCCAAAAGTAATCCATGGTTGATGGTAAATATGTATGTCTATTAAGACTAAATTTTTTTTATGTCAAAAGACATATTTCGTAATGAGTATATATCTCGAATTAATCGGATAATACTTTACAAAACTTGAAGTTTTCGTATATGAGATAAAAAGAAAATTCCACCATGATCAGGGGGAGAGCATACACTATCAAATGCTTGTGTTAATTAACTTAAAGGTTATATCAATTTCTCTCCTAACATGATCAAAATCGAAAAAAAAACTGTCGTTATTAATTGGTGTGAAATGTCTCATTTTGCTTTTATATAAGCTTTTGCCTTTTAAAAGGCAAACCCAGTCACATATAGCAAAAAGTAGCATTTTAGAATAAGCTACAGATAGTATTTCAATAGAGTCTATCAAAACAAGATCCACATTCTCATAGTTCATATCTCCTCACTGGAAGATGGGAAGATTATAATGCCTGCGGGCGCTGGTACCTGTTGATTGAATTTTTTTTTCCAAGATATGCATATACTTGAGAATTGTGTGGGATCGTGGTAAACAAAAATGATTGTCGAATATTCTTTTAAAGTAGCTAGTGAAATAAATGATGGTGGTTTTGAACCCCTCTGTAGAGAAATATCGACTGTGTGACTGGTTGGCATACAATCCAATTAGATTGGATTAATTTCTCAGTTAACGCAATTTTGGATCCAAGACTTGACACCTTAAAATTGCCAAACCTATTACTTACAGGTTGGTGTAGTCATAATGTGTTATATGAGAAATATGTTCGTTGTAAAAACGATTTGATGGTCTATTTTTTTTTCTCAGACCCAAGGATTGATTCAATAAATTTTTGTTCTCCATGTATGATTATTTTGGCGTGGTAGCAGCCACCTGACTCGATTATGTCAGGTTGAACAATCCTCTATGTGTTTTTAGAATTTGGTATAAAACCAAGAATCCAGATTAATTAGTTGATGTTATCAACTTTATGGGTCTCTTGAGGAGTCCTTAAAAACACGAAAATCCACGTTTTAGCAGCATAAATTCTATTTATTTTTTTCTTTCTTAAATCTGCAGTTAGAATTATGCTAACTTAAACTTTTCTTTGACATAGATTAGAGTTATTATTTTGATGCTTGTTTTCTGTAAAACTCATATAGTTGGGTTAGCATCCGTAAATCGTCAAAAGTTGTACTCTTTTTCCTTCGTTTCAGGTTTTGTCCCATGTGGTTTTCCTGACAAGGTTTTAACGAGGCAACATCTCTGACGTTTAAATTTCTTTTAATGTTGATATTTATGCTCTTTTTCCTTCGTTAATATTTTTTCCCATTGGGTTTTACTGCCAAGGTTTTAGTGAGACAATTTTATTCAACATGGTGGTCATCCAAGGGGAGTTGTATCAGTTATTTGGTGGATTCCCACTATTAACTAGGTCATTTTGTCATACCAAATCAGCATAACCATCTCCTAGAAATTTAGAATCTTTATGAACCTCATGTGGTATGATCACAAATAAAATTTTGTTCACTTATGGTAATGTATATATATCTATATCTTGGATCTTTGTTGAGGAAACCACATCAACTACTTCTGAAAATCATATCCGAGAAGCTAGCAATCCAAGACAAGTCCTCGATGTATTTGACGAAGCATGAAGACTCGGGTTACTATTAGAAGACTAACACAAAAGAAGACTTCATCAACTAGCAGACATTTTCTTGAAAGCACAATGATCTTCTACATTCAAGAAATTCGTTCTTCAAAATTGGAAAGTTTCTACTCAAAGATTTACAAGCCAAGATTTAACTAAAGTACTTATCAGGGGGAGAATCTTAGTGAAAGGTATTTTACCTGACTATCTAGTTGTACTCTTTTTCCTTCGTCAGGTTTTGTCCCAATGGGTTTTCCTTGTCAAGGTTTTAACGAGGCAACATATGCATGTCCAACTCTGTTCTAAGTTTTCTCATAATTGTACTCTTTTCCCTTCAGTCAGGTTTTGTCCCTTCGGATTTCCCTGATAAGGTTTTAATGAGGCAATTAGCTTAGATACAGTGGTCATCTAGGGGGAGTGTTATAAACGGAAGTTTATTTGGTAGATGCCCACTTTAGTGGGACCCCATTACTTGGGCACCAAGTATGTAAACTATATAAATAGAGTCCCAAACCTTTGTAAACACATACTAATGAATACAATTTCTCCTTTCTTCTTCTCCTCTATTTTGTGTCTCCTTCTCCATCTTCTCCTTTTACAAGAGTTATGAATTTTTTTTCTTGTTAGAATGATATTTTTAGGCATATAACGGAAAATTAGTTGATGCATAAGCCAAAATATGGCCGCATAATGTGTTATGCATCCTTTGTGGGGGTTTGTATAATGGCTATGCATTCAATTTTCGAAAATTGTGCCTTAAAAGGATAAACACCTCCGAATTTTTTATAAAAATTCTAAATTTGATATTGTTGTTTGTACTCATTGTCTAAATCTCTTTAAAATCTTTCCAACAAGATAAAATTTGCAAAAATTCCAAGGCACGGATTTTCATATATGTTATATTCTAGTTTGCTTGCCAATTATACCCTTGAAAAAATAGGATACATAAGATAATTTGACTAATTGGGTGGCATTTCCGATTTTTTAATAGGGACTCCCCCCCTTCGGGCTCTCTGATCGGTCGGCCCAATTAACATTAGAAGGACGTCACGAGGAGAGAGATGTTTTGAGCATCGGTTTTTTCCTGAGTTAACTCATTAGCGGTTCGGTATTCAGGTTTCGAAAAGAAAAAAAGTTTCACCATTTACATGTGCTGGTTCATATTTCTGTTCTTTTTTATTTCCGATTTTTTTACTTATTTTGATGAATATTACGTGTACAGTGGAGATGCTTTACATGATTGTTGTGGGTCTCTATTGTTTTCGATTTCATTTAGTCTTTTTTATCATCAGATAACAGTCTTTCTATGTTTCTTTGAATCCTGTTTTCTAGAACTTTGGCTGATAAAAGACTAATTTGTTTGCAGATTTTCTGATAACCCATTTGTAGGTATCCAGTGGTGGAGTTCAGAATATTTAATCAAAAATAGGAGTGTTGATAACAGTGGTGTTAATCATTTTATACGTAATGATGGTCCATACTAGTAGATCAAAGTTCTCTCCATCTGTCCATCTTTTATTCTATCGTAATTACCAACCAAGCCGCTACATGCTCAGAAGATTAAAGAAAAAACAATTTGTCTCATAAATTGTTGCCCTTTACTAGCCGAGAAAATAACCACTTATTCAGCCACATGCAGCTTTCCTGTTTGACATGTTATTATATCAAAATATATACTTTTCCTTTTCAAATACCAATCAAATATATAATACCATATTTTTGGAATAAACACGACATTTTTGAGGAAATTTGTATAGTCTTATATTCATATCTTAAACCTAATAAGTTTCAGCATACTAGTTTTTGCCTATTGAGATCTAAGACCCACTACCAAAGCACAAATAAAAACCCTAATATGTCTTCAAGCTCTGAAAACCATATCAATCAGCTCCCAAGAAAGCTAAGGAATGCAGCACTTGAAATGCCAACTACGAGAAGGAGAACTATGGGGTCCTCTCAAACTATCAATGAAGTAGCAGAAGACTGGCGGCATGGTATGTTAGGAAAGATTATTCACAAAGATAAGATGGAGATGGAGATTATCAAAGAGGGTATAAACTCTTTTTGGGGAAGATAGCGTAACAAGGGGATACGGCTCATGGGTAGCAATCTTTTGCTAGTTAAACTGAATAGTGAAGAAGAACATGAAAAGACGAGGGTACCCAAATACACCACAATCTTTAAATTATCACCTATAAGTCCTCTTACCGAAAGTGATTGTTTATGGACAAAGTCGAGACAATACGACAAATCGGTATTCACACTTTGTGTGATCGTCTATGGATACGAAATCGAGACAATACAACAATCAAAGTGTGATTACTTGATAATAGGTTCAGACATAACCAAACGGAGTTAACGTTTGTGTATTTTACTTTTAATTATAATAAAAAATTATAATTGCGGAAATAGAAAAGTAAAATACACAACAAGATTTTGTTAACGAGGAAACCGCAAAAGCAAAAAAAATCCGGGACCAAGTTCAGAATTGAATACTCTCATAATTAAGCCGTTATACAAAATCTGAACCAAAACTTTGTATAGTTGAGACCAAGCAACTAAACCTAGTTCACTTAGTTTCTTCAGTATCCCTGCGCTTCCGACATTCAATAAGTGCACGCACTGGAACAATTCCTTTGGATCGTATTCCAAACAGTTAAGGTACAACAAATTTGTTTGGTAACAATTCTATTGATTCTTTCCAGTAAAGATATCTCAAGTCATATGCAAAGTCTCTTCCGTTTAAACTAATAAACTCCTTTGCCTGGTTAGATCAATCTATCCAACAACTATCGAAGTAGCAGAGTTTAGATTTGCAATCAATCAATATAGAATCCAACAAGGAACTATAAAGCGATGTTGATCTCACGCAACTAATCAATCGAATAAATCCGATTCTAGTTGGATCCCAGCCGATCAAGGTTTGTGTTACACAAAGATATGAGAAACCAATCAGAAATCTTCTCGTCTTCAAATCATCTTCAATTAAACCTGCACAACACCACTTGAATATCTTGTGATCAATCACGCACGGAACGGAGTCTGTTAACAGTGGATTATCACAATATGTCTTTAGATCTACAAACAGTTCTAAAAACCCCGTCGACACTTCGATCTAGTTTGAGTGAATCTTATATCAGAAGAGAAGATTCTCAAGAATAAACAAACTAGGTGCAATCAAAGTTCAACAACCGTTAGTCAATCAAATCAATCGAAAACTAATAAACTGCTATTGTATGTAGTTTCCTACCAACGGTACTCGTAGAGCTTCTTGATCCCACAGAAGTCTTTAAACGAGCGGTCGTAAGAGATTTCGCCTAATTAGGGTACTTTCCTCTCCGGATAGACGGTTCCACCAGAAACAACAAAAAGATAAAGTTTGTCTGGCTCTTAGGATAGTTTGCTAGAAATGCAAACTTAGGTATTTATAGACCAAGGATGTTTGGACACCAAGGAATTTCCAAAACCGAATATTCTCAAGATATGCAATAAATGCCCAAATCGGTTTTCATAATTCCTGGAAATGCTTTGTCCAATATTTTACGAAATCTCTCAATAGAAAATCTCCAATTAGTAAATGCACATTACTAATTTTTATTCTCTAGAGATATGCATTTAGTTGTTGGTAATTAAAGCATATAAAACTAACAACCTTAATTAAAAGATTCTTAATTTATTTCGGACCAGGATCTCCTTGAGTAATTAAGGAATAACTTTGAACAATAAAAGATAAGAGTTACTGTTCGTGTTCAAAGTATGTTGACATCTTTGTAAATCCTCTTTCATATTTACAATATTGAAATCGATTATACCACACTTCCAAACAAGTTTAGAATTGGTTCATATGTATTCCAAGACAACTATGTGATTGATCAATTATCAAATCACAATCATGGGTTCAATCGGTTCTACCAATCACAAGGATCGTTTCTACCTCAATATGGATTACTCATGATCGAACACATAAGTTACCAGGACCGGTTACGTCAGTTACCAAGATCATTTACGTCAATTACCAGGACCAGTTACCATATACACATGGTATTGCTTGTGATCGGTTACACAAATCACTATGATCGGTTACACCACTTACCAGGATCGGTTACACCAATTACTAGGACCGGTTACACCAATTACAATGATCGATTACACAATTCTTTTGTGATCGGTCACACCAATTACAAATATCGATCATACCATCTCAGGTGATTACTTAGGATCGGTTACACTAATTAATATAAACCAGTCATACCAAATCATAAGTCAGGCACTATGATTAGTTAAACCAAGATACATAACAAGTTATGATCGGTTTCTACTAACTCACACATATTGGTAATCCAAAGATATGCAATGAATAACAATACCAATAAACCTAGCAATTTCCCTTTCGATTCATAAAACAAGTTCATGAATGTACTTCCTTTAAACAAATGTAAACATTATTTCCTAGGATGAGATCTTCACCTTTACCCATACACATAATTACAAATAGCATTCATACGATTATGTCGATGTCATATATACGAAGTTCAAAAGATAAGTGTTATATTTCGTATTCTAATTCCTTAACACTATTATCACTACTAGAGTATAATCATTTACAGCTTCACAATTATGTTTTCAATATACCACGACTTGAAAGATACGTTAGGAATTAAACAGTTCAAGTCAATATTACTAACCTCAAGAGGAAGGATGATGTCGTCGTTGTAGCTTGTTACTTCTTCACATTCTTCAGGTCTTCGAGTAATACTTGTATGTCTCATAATCCTAGACTTTCTAGTCTAACCTATACGAAGTTGTCTCTAGTACATAATCAAGTGACTCTTAGATGAGTTTTGATTCACTAAAATATGACAACCAAACTTGACATACCAACGCTTGGTGGGTTCAACCAAGCAATGCTCTAACAATCTCCCCCTTTGTCAATTTTAGTGACAAAACTCTTAATACATATGGATAAACAAATTACAAGAATTCATTAAACATACGCTTGATTCCAAGTTTCAACAGCACAATAACCTGCATATATTCAATTAATAAATGTCGTTGTTGACATTTGAATAACAAAGATAATACTCCCCCTAAAGTTAAGATAGGTAGATTTTCAATCCGAACATCTTTGTTATTCCCCTTTTGTAGTCCAGATAACTACAACATCAATATGATATGTTCCTCCCCTTATTCAATGCTTTACTCTTTCGTTAGATATAATGTTTAAGCACAATCGTCCTTTCCTTAGTGATTACAAATCACTTATTTACTCCATATATTTCTCCCCCTTTTTGTGATAAAATGACAAAGGTTCGAGCAAATAAATGATCAGAATTAACTTAGTTTCTCTTATCCGGAATCGAATTGGACTAAACAAATGATAATGTATTTCGTTAAGCCATTAACAATACATACAAACCAAATAAATTGACTTACACAATTATTTCTCTTAACCGGAAGCAATTGGAACAAACATAGACATTATAGCACCGCAATTGCACCGAAATTTCATTAAGCAAAAACACTTGATACCAAAAAGATGTCAAACAATAAGACAAATAAATTGACACAATTTTTCTTAATGATAGACACATTTTTGTGTCTGAATTGTCCTCATTGTCTCTATTGTTGGTCTCGATTTTTGTAATAATTTTGGTGTTTTTATGTGTTTGTAGGTATTTTTTGGAAATAAATATTGTTGGAAAATTCGGCTCGAAAAGTTGCGTGGAGCACCTCCGGAAGACACGTGTTATTCGGACTCTCGCTTTTGGATAAGGGGCACCTTAATTTATAAGGGGCACCTCAGTTGGGCACCTTCTATTCGCACCCCCATCGCTGTTAGGGGGAGGTCATCCCCAACCTTTCAAAATTTTTTTTTGGCGGGAAAATAATGCATTTCACTGCGTATTTTTCTGTTGGATTTTTTGAGAAGTTCCAGTGAGACTCAACCACTGGTTTCGATCGGGATGGACGGGATATGTCCAAACAATGCTGGTATGGGTGTTCATTTGAGTTTAGTTGGGCTGTTTAATCATTGGGAAGAGAACAGGCGAGTACGTGGCCGGAGGAGATAATCACGAAATTGCAACGAGTTAGACGTGTGCTGCTCGTGTTTGGATAGATATAGGACTCTTAATAAGCACTTAGGAGTTAAATAAGGAAGATTCAGAAGTTGTAGACGCGTGAAAGAGCTAAAAATAGAAAATTATTCCCGTATCTTGCATGAAAATATGACCGAGTAATGGAGGATTATTGGCAGTGATGGAGGGAGATTTTTTTGGTGTCTATGGCTATATAAAGGGTACTCGTGCACCACAGAAGCGTTATGGAGAGTTTGGGATAGAATTGGGGGAAGACAGAGGCGAGAATCGAGTTGCAGAGAACTTTTCTGCTGCTGCTGCCATTGAAGAACACGAAGAACATAAGACGCACCACAAACCGTCGTTTATCAACAATGTTAACGACTCGCAGCTGTGGGTCGTAGTTTGGATACAGACTTAAACAAACAGTTTCAGCGACAGTTAATAGTTATCATTCTCTCAAATGAGCTAGGTTTGTAACAAAAATAATTGTTACAAACCCGGTTTTTCATTATTTCTCCCTTATTCATCATTTGTAAACCATTTTTGAGCAATGAAATCAACTTTTGAGCGTGTTTCCAACATGATGAGCTAAACCTAATCCTTGGGGCGATGGAGGAAGCTATCTTTCCAATGAAAAAGTGGTAATTCTTAATTATTTAATTTGTGCAATTTTTAATTATGATTATTTGCCTAGATTAAAAATAGATTTTATGATTTTTGTTAAACAATTGTATTTTCTATAGATGGAATATGCTTAGCCTAAGGTTTTGATATCCCATGCTTTGGATTAACATTTGTTGTTTCTAAAAAATCCACCTTTGCAATAGTTGAGAATCAAATTGAACGTGTGAAATTGCATGATTGTAATTAGTATCACTTTGGAATTGGTAAATAGCGGAATCCTAGCCCCAGCCTCTCCATAATTTCCAAACAACTTTTTTAATTGAGCTTGTTATTTTTATTTACAAAAATTAAGTCTAAAAAATCTGCTTTCACAAGTCTTGAATGAACCTATTACTACAACATCATTGAAAATAATCATCAATTTTTGGCGCCGCCGACGCGGACTTGTCTTTAGGCTAGAGTTTTTAGATTTTCTTTTAGGTTTTTATTTATTTATTCTTCTTTACATTTTTGGGTTTTTGTCTTTTCCTTACAGAATTTGGAATTCGGAGCGAAAGAAAATTTTGCCAAACCTTTTGGTGAATACTTAAAGACTGGGAGTAAAAGGCAAAACGAAAGGAGCGAAAGAAGAAGATTTTTTTTTTGTTTATAAAAAAGAGAAAAAAAAAAAGAGAGGCATTTTTATTTTTTATTTTTGTATATTTTTATTTTTTTTAGACTTTCCTTTTATTTTGCACTTTTACTTTTTGGACTTGGACATTTGGACATTCTTTTATTTTTAAACCCTACGGAAGGGTAGTATTAAATATTAAAATGTTTGCAGAGAAGGACGGTGATTACGATATCACCTCGGCCCCTCGGGTTCGTACACGACATTGGAGTCGTGGCCCGAGTCGACTACAACGGTTCATCCCCGTCCAGTACGGGAGGTAAGTTTGTCGAAACACTCGTGAATCCCCTGTCGTGAGTTCTTGTATTCCTTTGTTTGCATATATCTTGAGGACTTGAAAACGCTTGTTTTAATTTCCTAGTAAAGGGCAAGGACTGGCCATACAAGATAAGGGTTCGGATTTCATCACTGTTCTCTTCTTGCCCGCCTTAGGAGAACAATACTTAACGCGAACCTAAGCCTTAAAATTTGAATAGAACGAGACCGATAGGGTAACGAGCTTAGTAGGAAAGTCGCTCGAAAAATATTGGTTACTCTTTTAGCATACTTCGAAGTTCATGATGGTTTCTGTGAAGTTGAATGCGTGACTGCGCCGCCTTGTAATAGCGGTGAGGCCTTGGGTATCAAAGTTCCACGGAGCTTCCCTCGCCTTGATTCAACTTACTTTGACTCGGATTGATCCAGAGGGGTTTGCTCAAATTGTAACGAATTCCCTTTCGAACGATTAGAAGCTGGTCTAGAAACAATCTAAGTGGAGCCATCATGCTTTTTGTTTGCTAGACATCATTAGGTTTGCTGTGGTGGAGTCAGCCTTGTTTGTGTTTGCATAGAACTTCTCTTCCTTTTAGGATTTTTCTTTTTCTTTTGTTTTTCTAGTGTATGCCCGAGGTTATTAGAGAGCGGGCTTGGAAAAGAGACAATCTAGGTCGTTTGATTAGTGACAAACCTAGTAGTTCTTCTTGTGGAAGCGGGGAGCTCGAAGACTCTTCTTTTGAGAGCCCCATTTTTGGAAACTTCAATTTTTAGAATCTGTCTCTTCGTGAGGAAAGTACCCCTAGTACTTCAGCTGTGCCAGCGATGGCTACTTTGAAAGATTACATGTTCCCAACTAGGACCAACCGAGCTTCGTGTATTAAATTGCCAGCCAATACGGCTAATTTCGAGATAAAACCTAGTCTTCTTCAGATGATCCCTATATTCTTAGGAAAAGATGATGAGAACCCTTATTTTCATATTAGGGACTTTGAGGAAATTTGCGGGACAGTTTAGAATAAAAGACCTTACTGATGAAGTCTTGAAACTTAAGATGTTTCCCTTTTCCTTGAGAGATAAAGCCAAGACCTGGTTGAACAACCTACCATCTGGATCCATTGAAACATGGCGAGGAACGATTGCGGCTTTCTATATGAAATTCTACCCTAAGCATAAAGCTGCAGGTGTTAGGCGAAAAATCGAGTGCTAGTGTGCAACAAGAGGGAGAGTCTCTTTATAGGTTTTTAGAGAGATTCAATGATCTCCTATCCCATTGTCCTCACCATGGATTTGATAAGATGAAACTTGTGGAGATTATTTATAATGGTTTAGACTATTCGACTAAATCCATGGTCGAGTCTATGTGTGCTTAGGTGATTCACAAATAAAGCTGTTGATGATGCTTTTACCTTCTTAGGAACTATCGTTGAAAAATCCCAACGGTGGGAGTCTTGTGTTGAACCCCTAAAAGACTCTTGGTCAATAGAAGTAGCACCAATGTGGTAGATTCAAGCTTCGAGTCGGATGCTAAGTTTGTTTGCTTTGTCTAGAAGGTTAGAAGCTTTGGAAATGGGTCGATCTAAAAATAGGTCCCTTGATGAACCTAATAGAGCCTCTCAAGTCTCTAGTTGTGGAATAGAGCCCGATAACTCATTTTGGGAAGGTCATGTTAGTGAAGAACAAGCCCATGTTGTCTATAACAACGCTAGGTTTGAGAACCGTCGGAAGTTTGACCCCTACTCGAGAGACCTACAACCCTGGTTGGAGAAACCATCCTAATTTTTCTTGGTCTAAGGGCGAGAATCAAGGACAGATCTAGTAATTCTTAGCCTCCCCCGGGTTTTGGTTATACTCGGAACCCTTCGGGTCAAACCCGGTTTCAGAAACACTTCGAGAAAAAGATCTCTACCTTAGAAGAAGCTCTTACTATGTTAGTAAAGAACCATGAGATGTTATCCAAACCACCTTAGCTTTGAACAAGAAACCGGGCGAGAACCATAAGGATAATTCCCAGGACTCTTGCTAAATTAGAACTTCAAGTCGGCCAAATAGCCAAGTATTTAAGTGAGAGAGAAGAAGGTAAGTTTCCTAGTCAATCTCAACCCAATCCTAGGGGGGTGCATCAAATATCTTTAGTTGTTGAGGAATCATCAAACCATGTGAACTCGATAAAAACCCTTAGGAGCGGTAAAACGGTAGACAATAAGGTAGCCATGCCTAGTGGACATACTGTAGTTCCACCTTCTACGTCCCAAGAGGAACCCGTAGGTGAGGAAAACCGAAACAATCCCTAAGGATTCCCAAGAAATTCCTGTTAGGACTACCTTTGTGCCTAGAGCCCCATATCCGCAGTTGTTATCCCCAACAAAGAAGGAGTCGACATTCAATGAGATAATGGAAACATTTAAACAGGTGAACATCAATATTCCGTTATTAGAAGCAATTAGGCAGATGCCTTCTTATGCCAAGTTCCTTAAAGATCTTTGTACACGAAAGCGTAAGCTAATGTCCAAAAGAAAGCCTTTTTAGCTGGTCAAGTAAGTTCCATTCTTCTGAACCAAACACCCCCTAAGCATAAGGACCCTGGATGCCCCACCATTTCTTGTGTGATTGGTAATCACATGGTCGATAAAGCTTTACTTGACTTAGGAGCTAGTGTTAACTTACTCCCGTATCATGTATACACCCAGCTAGGTCTTGGTAAGTTGAAACCGACTAAAATGACACTACAATTAGCTGATAGGTCTGTAAAAGTCACTCGTGGTGTCATAGAGGATGTTCTGATTGAGGTTGATAAATTCATTTATCCAGTAGATTTCGTTGTTCTAGACATCCAACCTGTTCAAGACCCAAATGCTCAAATCCCAGTGATTCTAGGTCGCCCATTTTTAGCCACAGCCAACGCTGTCATCAATTGTAGAGACCGGCTTATGAACATATCCTTTGGTAATATGACCACTGAACTAAATGTCTTTAACGTTACTAGACAACCTTAAAGAGAATGATGATTTAGAAGAAGTGAATATGATTAGCACTTTAGTTCAGGGTTTAGTTCGGGATAATTGGCATGACACTCTACTGGGAGATTCTTTAGATGAATTTGAGGAAACCATTCTTTTAGAACAGATGTGTGATCAATCTTTAGAAGAATCCCTTGAGTATTTTAAAGACTCTACGGACCCAGAAATCCAGGCAATAGTGTTAGGTCTTTCTAAGAGTAATGATGACCCTAAGTTTGGGGGTAGAGAACTAGAAGAAGCTCTTGAGTATTTTAAGGACTCTGAGGATCCAGAAATTCAAGCAATAGTTAGAGGTTTGTCTATGAGTAGTGAAATCCCTACGTTTGGGGGTAGTGATGGTTCTTGTGATTGTCATGTATCCCTAATTAGAGTCCCTAACTTGGGACTCGAGCCATGTGCGTCTGAGATATTACTCGAGTCTATTCAGACTCAGCAACCCGATCCTCCTGATACTGTCCAGGAGGTAACCCAGGTATTAGAGACCCGTTTTTCGGATGAATCTATTTATCAAGATACACATATGAAGCTCAATTATGCTACCCAGTGAACCTAGTTGTCTTGACAAACCTTAGACGAGGATGTGCTCCTTTTATTCATTTATCCGAACCGGTGCGGTTATGTCGATATTGGTGTTAGCTCTATTTGGTCTTATGGACCCACAACTATTTCGGCTATTGGTGTATGACTTTGGAAGGTGAAGATCCTTTTTTGAGGTATTTGATGTCCTGGGTCAAGACTTTAAACTTAGCACTCCTTGGGAGGTATCCCTTGCTCATGCAACACGGTAATATTTTTCCTCATTTCCTTCTAGTGGTAACGGTTTCTCCTTGTTCATGTTTTTAATTTCATCTTTAGAACATTGAGGACAATGTTAGATTTAAGTTTGGGGGTAATGGGAGAAACTTTTTAGTTGCAATAAATAAAACTCCAGAGCCTAGAAATTTATGTTTATTAAGGATGGCACTAACCAATCTAAGTGGATGGAAGCATCTTGGTTATAGGAGTTGAGGAACCAATATGATTAGATGGAAACATCTAGAAGAGTCTATTCATAAAAGCACATAGCTCAGGTGTTAGAAAAGAAAACATGGTAGTTTCGCCATATCCTCGTGATGGAAACATCGAAAGAATTCTGATCACTTCTTTTTATTTTTCTTTTTACTATTGCTAGGGTGAAATAGAGTGACTGAGATACAAAAAAAAAATGAGACTAGACCACTAGACCAACCGGAATAAATACAATAAAGTCGACCACTGGTACCCTTGTATATGCCAGCTGAGTTGACCTAGAGTTAGGATTATCGACCACTGGTTCCCTTGTATATATACCAGTGTATTGATATTAGTCCAGACCAGTATCTCAGTCCATTAGGATAGGTTCACCTTAGTCAACATCTATGTTTTTCTCTACATCCATCTTCTTAATCTTTCCATGTGATTGGTTGACTCCGGTTTATGATGTCTAGAAACTATCCGAGTAGAGCTCATGTCACTTTATATGAATTTTAGTATGCTTGAGTGCAAACTCGTGTACAACAATTGGAATTTCGCATCGGGGTACTTCCTCCCGTAGTCAATAAGTATGCCAACCAAGGAGATTCTTTAGTGCCTTCCAAGGTTTTGCGTAGTAGCTAGGGTCCAGGTAAAGGTTTTGTGGGTACACCTCTGGTAAACCCTCAGGAGACAACACTCCGCCACTAGGGCCACCTAGGGGTTCAAATGATTTTTATTTTCTAGAATAAATTTGCTCGAGGACTAGCAAATAATAAGTTTGGGGGTATTTGATAGACACATTTTTGTGTCTGAATTGTCCTCATTGTCTCTATTGTTGGTCTCGATTTTTGTAATAATTTTGGTGTTTTTATGTGTTTGTAGGTATTTTTTTTGGAAATAAATATTGTTGGAAAATTCGGCTCGAAAAGTTGCGCGGAGCACCTCCGGAAGACATGTGTTATTCGGACTCTCGCTTTTGGATAAGGGACACCTCAGTTGGGCACCTTCTATTCGCACCCCCATCGCTGTTAGGGGTAGGTCATCCCCAACCTTTCAAATCTTTTTTTTGGCGGGAAAATAATGCATTTCACTGCGTATTTTCTGTTGGAATTTTTGAGAAGTTCCAGTGAGACTCAACCACTGGTTTCGATCGGGATGGACGGGATATGTCCAAACAATGCTGGTATGGGTGTTCATTTGAGTTTAGTTGGGTTGTTTAATCATTGGGAAGAGAACAGGCGAGTACGTGGCCGGAGGAGATAATCACGAAATTGCAACGAGTTAGATGTGTGCTGCTCGTGTTTGGATAGATATAGGACTCTGAATAAGCACTTAGGAGTTAAATAAGGAAGATTCAGAAGCTGTAGACGCGTGAAAGAGCTAAAAATAGAAAATTATTCCGTATCTTGCATGAAAAATATGACCGAGTAATGGAGGATTATTGGCGGTGATGGAGGGAGATTTTTTGGTGTCTATGGCTATATAAAAGGGTACTGGTGCACCACAGAGGGTAGCGTTATGGAGAGTTTGGGATAGAATTGGGGGAAGACAGGCGAGAATCGAGTTGCGAGAACTTTTCTTTCTGGCTGCCATTGAAGAACACGAAGAACATAAGACGCACCACAAAACCGTCGTTTATCAACGGTGTTAACGACTAGCATTTGTGGGTCGTAGTTTGGAGACAGACTTAAACAAACGAAACATCGATCGTTTTTTAATAGTTATCATTCTCTGAATGTGGAGTTAGGTTTGTAACAAAAATAATTGTTACAAACCCGGTTTTTTCATTATTTCTCCCTTATTCATCATTTGTAAACCATTTTTGAGCAATGAAATCAACTTTTGAGCGTGTTTCCAACATGATGAGCTAAACCTAATCCTTGGGGCGATGGAGGAAGCTATCTTTCCAATGAAAAAGTGGTAATTCTTAATTATTTAATTTGTGCAATTTTTAATTATGATTATTTGCCTAGATTAAAAATAGATTTTATGATTTTTGTTAAACAATTGTATTTTCTATTGATGGAATATGCTTAGCCTAAGGTTTTGATATCCCATGCTTTGGATTAACATTTGTTGTTTCTAAAAAATCTACCTTTGCAATAGTTGAGAATCAAATTGAACGTGTGAAATTGCATGATTGTAATTAGTATCACTTTGGAATTGGTAAATAGCGGAATCCTAGCCCCAGCCTCTCCATAATTTCCAAACAACTTTTTTAATTGAGCTTGTTATTTTTATTTACAAAAATTAAGTCTAAAAAATCTGCTTTCACAAGTCTTGAACGAACCTATTACTACAACATCATTGAAAATAACCATCACTTAACCGGAAACAATTGAATCACACACACACACATCTATACACACATAATGGAATACATATCAATTGTACCGAAATTTTGTTAAGCAAAATCAAAATATATGCAATATAAGCTGGCTATTCTTAAACAGGAAAACGATTAACTAACAAATTCGTTACCTCAGATTCCGCATCCTCTTCTCCCCAGAAAGATATATCATTAAGCACAAGTTCAAGTTAGAACTCTCCCCCAGTATGTTGTCATCCTCTCGCAAGAATAAAGAACAACAACAAAGAGCTACCTTTACCAGAGAAATGTTGAATCGGTTTTAACTAATGCGTGCCAATAGCAAAAGTTGAAAACCCGAAACACATATGTTTATGCTAAACACAACTCATGTAAACACAAATTGATTCAACACATTGTGACTTTTTACATATGAGTTTCAATCAGAACACCTTATGATCCTTTGATAAAGCCTACCAACATGGGCTAGAACTTAATCCCGCTAAATCAAAAAGTCACACAAACCATAAGGGTTCTCATCATATGAGATCGAATATTAAGGTTGTTGATGGTGGATTTTCGTTCAAGGTTAAATTTGTAAAAAAACCAGAAAAAATCATGCGCTGACATCTTGTAAAAGATAAAGCCATTTATAAGTGTTGGATACTCCCTCACTTAATTCACCAAGAATGGAGCATGTAGCAACAATCCCATTCTGTGAATACATGAAATTCCTCCAGGTTGGAGCATGTAGCAACAATCCCATCCTGTGAATTTCATATCGGCCTTGTATTTCTAGTACTCATTATCGTGTGGCATGACGACCGAGTGTTACTCTTACGAGTAACACGAACCTCCAAGCACTATAATGAAACCATGTACGAAATACCCGTACGGGGATGACTCTCGGTGTGTTATACTAGCCCGATTGAGCCCTCTCGGTGTGTTATACTAGCCCGATTGAGCATCCGGACCGACCGACAGTCCGGATATGATCCGATCGCGATCATCCAACTCCGTAAGCATGATTAGATGACCCCAGATCAATTCCATCACCCCCGAGCAGGTATGGAATACCCACGGCCGACCCCGCATGGTCGGTCATTGGCCTAACTTGCCAAGAAACCGTTCATACCAAGCATTATGAGCGGAAAACCCTAAATTAGGGTTTGCGGCATATTACATGTGTTGCAAAGCGGCCTCAACCATCCATCTTCGCATGTATAGATGGACGGTGTAGATGTAGATTCAAAGGGCCCAGAGCATGTCAACACGAGCACCGTGGGCCCGCCTACACACTTGACCAATCGGTCAAAACCAACCATGTTTGGTCGTGACAAAATTGTTACCCAAAACAACAGATGGCGCACGGCTTTGAAAGCCAAAATTAGGGTTTCAAGCCATCACGCGCGTCCATCTTCTCCTACACGAATGGAGGGTCACAGATTAGATTAAACAGTCCGGTTATACCAAAGATGACCACCGTGGACCCATCTACCTCCTCATGTATTCGGCCAAGGCATACCATGCTGGTTAATCCAAAACGTGCGCCCAAACTAGCATGGCCACGCCTCCCAAACCACAATCGATCTCGACCACTCAACTTCACCTAACGATTTGAGTGGCTTAGATCATGTTTTCATGGGATAGTCGGTATAGGTGTGAACACCCGCCACCACCTACACGCTGGTATGATCGACCAAGACCGACCAAGATGGGTCGTCTTGAAACGCGTGCCCAAACTAGGGATGTCACGCGGTTTCCAACTCCTTTGCGGCAATGGATTTACGCATGAACCGATCTCAACCACTCAACTTTACCGGTCAAATTAAGTGGCCTAGATCGCGCCTTCATGGGACAATGAGGTATGGACGTGCACATGGCATGCTTGTCACACACATGCCTGGTCGGTCCTCTACGAATCCCTTTCCATGCTTGGTTTCGACCAAGTCAAGAGTAATGCTTGCGCACCTCTTCAAAAAACCCTAATATTCATTAACGGTCGCGAGATGAGTGTCTCAAAAATCATCTCATCCGTCCAACTTCACCGGCTTGGTTATACAACCCTGGTCGGGAGTTATTTGGTTAGTGAGGCGTCATTACCCATCACTTTACCACACCATAATGCGATGCACACATAAAATACACACGAAACTTCACAAGTATCGACTTCCTGAATAACGCGATTATTCAATTGAAAGATTACATGCTATCTTTCGTGGATCCACAATCCACACATTCCAGTTATCAATCATGTCACAAATCGGGGATACATCTCTTGGGGTATTGGTCTGCGGTTTACGGCGTGCAACGCGCCATCACAAGAACGTGTTAGGAAGTCATGGACGGTTAGAGATGAACAGGAGAAGTGGGCAAGACCGGTCGTGTGGCACCGACGCACAACTCCACTACTCCATCACTCCACTTCCTCCACTTCCCACGAGAGACGTGAATAAGGCTCAATGACTTGTATAAATAGGTTCTCCGCCCTATTTCAAACAACAACACAAGTTTAGGCAGACAGAAAACCAAGTGTTAATACAAAAAACGTATTCCAACACCCAGAGCTTGCTTGCATCAATCACAAGCCTGCTCACCTTTCTGTTACAAGTCATAAGCAAGCCAACACCTTCATAATCTCAACACCTTCTTTGCTTCCCTCCTAAGATCAACCCCATCTTTGTGGACCAAACAAGTCCTGAACGGCCATTTCTTGGTTTAGCCCACTTGCCTGATTGATCTCTCGAATCTAAAAGCACACCATGCACAACATGCATTTGTTTAAGGTTTAAATTCATTCCTCATCCACACCCCAAATTACCAAATTCTGCAGGAGTAGTTTTCACCCATAAACAAAGGTTAATGAAAACCGTAATAAGACCTCCCATAAACACCTAGCAATAATATAGACATTCAAGTACAGACTATGTAATCGGAAACTATCACAAGAAAAATTATAAACTAATAATTTAACATAAATAATTGATAGTTTTATTCAAAAATAGACCTTATACAATAATTGAAATAAATCAAAAATTGATGTCTATTTTTCTTGGATTAAGTATTACAGCATATAACTTAATCCCTAGTAGTACTCTTGTTGTTCACTGAGGTTTGTTCAGTGTTCAAACTCTTGAAGCATGTCTCGAGAGACTTGTCTGCAACCACTTCCTGTTTTTCAAGCTTTTCAACTTGAACCTTCATGTCTGCAAGATCAGCTTTTGTTTCCTCAATCCTATCCTTGAGCCAATCTTGATGTCGAACTGTCATTATGAGATTGGTTCTTAGTTCTTCAAAACCATGGATATAGTCAAACATACTATCAGAAGGTATCCACTTGGTTTTTGTTGGATCTTGAAGGTTATAATCCAACATACATGACTCATCTTGAGATCCAATAGAATTATCGGAATCATAATCAGACATGATTTTCGATATGATTTTCTTCTTCCTTTCTGTATTGATTCCTTGACAATCCTTAACCTTTTGAGCTTCCTCCTTATTGACCTTTGTAAAACTGCGAGTTATTGGAGGCATGCTCGGGGATTTAAGTAAGAATTAATCAGGATTTCTCAATACAAGCAAGAGATAGTTTCTCTTAAGAAGAGACAACTTTCGGACCCAAAAAAACTTAGGAAATTCCGAAAATATACACAAAATATATTTTGTTTCCTATGTCCGAACTTCTCATGCAGGAAGGTTTATTAAAATTCGAAAATTTCAAATAAAACCTATTTTTGGAAGATCATGGTAAACATGAACAATTTTTTAGACAAAATGGATTCGCATCTATCCAGAGATTGTCATAGATTTTTCTGATAAAAAACACAAACGAAAATTGTGCTCTCGTTTTAAGTGCTTTCTCATCTAAAAAAATGAGCACTAACTAGGATGAGAATACACGATCTCTATACAAATAGGTTGTATCGGAGTAAGCCTTTTCTTGCTTACAGCGAGTATCAGAAACATAGTTCATGTTTCTCTTTGGAAATTTCTGCCCAACGTATTTTCTCCCAAGAAGATGATCCTTCCTTGATCTAAATGTATGATCATGTGGAGAAACAGTACTAATGTGAGAATTTTCAGAGATAGATAGATTTCTCTTAATTCTGTCAATGAGAGTTTCATAATATTTTCTCATTCTAAGGATTTCCTTATGATGTACATCAATATGATTATCTGAAATAATTATCGAAAATTTCCGATTATTTCCTTTGGCAGAGATTGTCTCTTTCCCTTTCTCCTGGAATCGTTCTTCATGTAAACATGGACTGTTTCGACATGAGTGAGGAGGAACCTTTTTCCATAAGTGATTATCAACTCTTACTTCAGATCCTTTTGAGATGATTTTATCAATTTGGGATATATTCTATCTTCCTACTGAGGAATGATCTTTCAGTTTTTTAAGACAAGAAACATCTTTCAATACTTTTACCACAATATTTTGAAGAAGTATAAGTTTCATGTCAAGTGACTGAAAGTTGTGTTCCTTAAGATCTTTTTCACGGAATCGGTTCAAAGCTTTCTTTGGATAAGATTTCGTTTGATCATCAGTAGTTGTAGAAGATGGTTTCTCATTCTTTTCTGACTTGATGTAGTTAGGCATACTACCATCATCATGATCTGTTTCAGATGTGATCAAACATGATTTTTTATCACAATCTCTAAAGGTCGAACATGTGCAAGCAAAGAGGTTTGCTATTGCAAGTTTACCGAAAACCCTTAAGTAGAAGGGTATTTCTTTGGTTAGCATTCCATTCTTCCAGCCAATAGATTTTCCAATGATACGTTTTGAAATGTTATCGTGCTCAATTTCAAAATCAGTAATCAAATGATTGCCTTTCACATTGTACTTAATGATCTTTGATATCATCTTTTTGTCGACTTGGTGAAACGTATATCCAACAAGAGTGCTAAAAGTAAGATTCTCATGATCAATATTATGAATATTAGCATAGAAGATTCTTACTATATCAGGTGAGTATTTTTCAAACCCAAATAAATTCCCCCAGTTTCGGTCTTGAACAAACTTCACATATTTGGTTTCTGAAACATCTGAATCGAATATCTTTTCAGTAGTGAAATTAACTCCTTTTATAGCTTGATATTTCTCAAAACATGTATTATCCACAAAGTTTGTAAGTTCATGTTTATCTTTGATCAGGTGAGGGTACTTTATTTTCTCAATATCACCAAAAGGAATATATGGATTCAATTCCAGGTTGTCAGTTTCAGACGTTTCTTCTCTTGATTTCCTCTTTCTCATTCTTTCAAAGATCAATGATATATGAAAAACCCTAGTTACGGTTCCGAACAACTTCTCCCAGGATGTTTGTAAAAACAACACAAAATAATCTTCTAATATAGGGAGTGAACATATCCATTTTCGGAAATAAATAATTTTGGGAAATCCTTTCAGAATCGGAAACCTTAATTTGTGGGGAAACAAATCCGATTTTGCAACTAGGTCTTTCTTTTGGAAAACCGATTTTTCTTGGACCGGATCTATATTATGGATCAATTCTATATTTATGTCCAAGTATTTGTTAACTCTATAATTACCAGAACTTGATAATTTTTGAAATTCACTCAAGAATTTTTCCAATAGAGTATACAATAACACATTTGAACATAACAAGATATTTCTAAAAAATATCTTTATAATCACAAATCTAGTACTACTTTAAAAGATTACTTACTTCATTAAAACAGTCGTGGGGTATATGAAGCAATCCATTGTTAATAGAATTATTAACTGAAAAAACATTCTTTATATAATCACAAGGATTCCAAAATCGGGTACTTATCAGTGATACATTCACAGTCTTAGATCGGAAAATGTTCATATATGTATTTTGGTAACAAATCCAAAATATATTTAAGATCCCAGATTTTTCAAGAACAAAATAGTCATGGTTCATACATAAAAAAATCTTATGTGGAATCTTATGCATTTTCAAGATAAAACATGTCACATAGAATATTGTATCATTGTTACTAAACTTGTTAGTATTCAGTACCATGAGATACAGTTCTATGATAACCGAGGGAATATGTAAGTCGATAAAGACATACATAGACATAATCCCAATTCCTAACAAATTTAGGAACAAGAGTATCATATACTTCACTCGTGTCTTCCACCACGAGTCCTTGAAGTAGTCAAATCATGCTACTACATTAACTGAATCGGCCATGAGATTCAATTCTTATAGGTTGGATCGCACCAAACACAAATTGTTAGATCTTTTCGTGTTTGCCTGCTCTGATACCAAATGAAAAGACGAGCGTCGTAAAATACACCACAATCATTTAGTTTGAACCTATAAGTCTTCTACCGAATGTGATCATCTATGGACAGAGTCGAGACAATACGACAATTCGGTTCACACTTCGCGATCGAGACAATACAACAACAAGAAAATTTGTGTGATTCACTATGGATACAAGATCGAGACAATACTACAACTGTGTTACTTGATAATAGGTTCGATAATAACCATACTCTATAGGATCACTATCAAGTAATGTGGAGTTAACGTATATGTGTATTTAATTTAATTTTAATAAACAATTATAATGCAAAAATCAAAGTAAAAGACATAACAATATTTTGTTAACGAGGAAACCGCAAATGTAGAAAAACCTCATGACCTAGTCTAGTTTTGAATAATCTCATAATTAAGCCGCTATACAAAATTTAATACCAACTTCGTATAGTTTAGACCAAGCAGATTACCCCTAGCTACTTAGTTCCCTCAGTATCCCAGCGCCTTCGACTTCTAGAGTCACGCACGTGAATAAAAAGTCCTTTGGATCGTATTCCAAACAATAAAGGAAGAATCTGTTTGGTAACCACTCTAATCAATCTTGATACAAGATTTAAAGGAGTCGTTGACAAAGGCTCTTCCGTTTAATCTAATAATCTCCTTTGTCTGGTTAGATCAATCTAACTTTAACTACCGAAATAGTCAAGTATAGATTCACACTCAATCAATATAGATCTCAAAGAGATATATAGAGAATGTCGATCTCACGCAACTAATCAATCGAATAAATCCGATTCTAGTTGGATCCCAGCCGATCAAGGTTTGTGCACGCAATTCACAAGATACGAAAACCAATAAGAAATCTTCTTCATCTTCAAATCTTCTTTAATCTTCAATAACCTGCACAACACCACTTGAATCTCTTGTGATAAATCACGCACAACAATGGATTATCACAAGATGTGTTTATATCTAACAACGGTTCTAAAGATCTCGTCGATACTTCGATCTAGTTTGAGTGAATCTTATATCAGAAGAGAATATTCTCAAGCATAAACAAACTAGTTGCAATCAAAGTTTCAACAATTGTTAGTCAATCAAATCAATTGAAAACTAATAACACTGTAATTATCTAGTTTTCCACCAACGGTACTCGTAGAGCTTCTTGATCCCACAAAAGTCTTTAAACGAGCGGTCGTAAGAGATTTCGCCTAATTAGGGTACTTTCCTCTCCGGATAAACGGCTCCACCAGAAACAACAAAAAGATGAAATTTTCCTGGCTCTTAGGATAGTTTGCTAGAAATATTGCAAAATTAGGTATTTATAGACCAAGGATGTTTGGACACCAAGGAACTTCCAAAATCGAAGATATTCTCAAGATATGAAATGAATGGCAAATTTCGGTTTTCCTAATACCAATAAATGCTTGTCCAATGTTTCCGAAATCTCTGAATAAAAACTCTCCAATTAGTAAATGTACATTACTAGTTTTTATTCTCTAGAGATATGCATTAATTGCTGGTAATTAAAGCATATAAAACCAAAAACCTTAATTAAAAGATTCTTAATTTATTTCGGCATATGATCACCTTGAGTACTAAGGAATATCTTTGAACAATAAATGATAAGAGTTACTGCTCGTGTTCAGAGTATGTTGACATCTTTTCACTGCAAATCCTTATTTCATATTTACATGGATTTGCTTTCTTGGAATTGGTTATACCACACTTCCAAACAAGTTTAGAATTAGGTCACCTGTTTTCCAAGACTACTAATCACATACATGGGTTCAATCGGTTCTACCAATCACTAGGATCGGTTATACTTAATTATGGAAACACTTGTGATCGATTACACCAGTCACTAGGATCAGTTACAACAATTACAAGGATCGGTTCCATCTACACATGGTATTACTTGTGATCGGTCACACCAGTTACCAGGACCGGTTACACCAATTACAAGGATCGGTCACACACACACTCGTGATCGGTCACACCAAACACTAGGATCGGTCACATCAGTTACAAGGATCGATCATACCATCACATGGTGATTACTTAAGATCGGTTACACCAATTAACAAAAAACCAGTCATACCAAATCATAAGTCAGGCATTGTGATTAGTTATACCAAGATACATAACCTAAGTTAAGATCGGTTCTACCATCTCACACATATTGGTCATCCATCTTAGCGTGTTTGCCTGCTCAGATACCAATTGAAAAAGCGGGGGTATAACAACCACACCCAATATTTCGTTCGGAAATCTGTATGGACTAACTCCACTATAATTCCAAGAGAATCAACTAGACAGTCAGACTCAATCAAAGAAAGATATCCAAGACTCAAATCAATCAACAAATCAACAGGAAGGAATCCGTGAACTTATTGGTATGAGAATAACTTGGACGGTACCAAAAACCAATGTCCAAGCGTTAATCAATTTCTATACAACAAACAAAGTCGGATTTACCAATTGATTGAACTACGCACAGCCTGTGGTATTTAAATTATATAGAAAATAGAATGCGAAAAATAAATAACACAGGCACCAGAAGTTTTGTTAACGAGGAAACCGCATATGCAGAAAAACCCCGGGACCTAGTCCAGTTTTGAACACCGCACTGTATTAAGCCGCTACAGACACTAGCATGCTACAAGTTAACTTCGGAGTGGAATGTAGTTGAGCCCTAACCAAGTCTCACACCGATTAAGGTACATTTGCGTTCCTTACGCCTCTAAATCCCAGCAGGACTCTATGCACTTGATTCCCTTAGTTGATCTCACCCACAACTAAGAGTTGCTACGACCCAAAATCGAAGACTTATGAACAAATCTGTCTCCCACAGATAAGTCTATTCTGATAGATAAATCTGTCTCCCATAGAAATACCTATGAAGTTTTTGTTCCGTCTTTTGATAAATCAAGGTGGACAGAAACCAAATGATAATCCGGTCTTATATTCCCGAAGAACATCCTAGAAATATCAATCACCTCACAATAACTTAACTATATGTTAGTAGAATAAGTTATTGTGGAATCACAAAGAATGAGACGAAAAGCTTTGTGATTACTTTTTATATCTTACCTATCGGAAATAAATCTCGAGCAAATCTTAGAGAAGATGGTACTCAATACGATAGAACAAGTAAGATCAGAACACGCAACTACAAAGAAAATAGTTGGGTCTGGCTTCACGATTCCCAAATGAAGTCTTCAAGTCGTTAACCTATAATGGTTTTGGAAAAACCTAGGTTAAAGGAGAATCAACTCTAGTTGCAATTAGGACACAGGAAAGTATCGGGATTAGGTTTTCCAGTTGCTAGAGTTCTCCCTTATATAGTCTTTCAAATGAAGGTTTGCTTACAATCAAAGCTAAGTTAGCTTAGAAACAAAGCATTCAATATTCATTGTTAGATGAAATCCTGATTTAAGATTCAAGCTAAGTTTGCTTAAAACCAGATCAATATCTCTCCATCGTTAGATAGTCTTAGTTTGTTACACACAAATGAAATATACCTTCGTTTAGATATGAGTAACTGTACCTAAACGTGTATATTGAGTTGGATCAATAACAGTTAACCGAAGTTAGCCATATGAACACTTTTTTTTAACCACATTCATCTAACACTTCTAGATCAAATATGATGATCAATCAATCATGAAAGATAATCAAATGAATCTAATTGTGTTACTAATAGAGTTATTCAATTGTTCACTATATCATAGAAATATATATGAACCAGTTGAAACAAAATCGGATTGATTCGTAATCGTACACAATACTCATACCGAAATCAATTCATGAACATTAAGCCAAGGTTTGCAAAGATTGCATTCCTTAATTTATTAATGTATTTGCTCATGAGTATGAAAACATACAAAACCGATTTTAGAACTTTAACCACTAAGTTTGCAAACTGGTACACAAACTATAGTATTCGGACTCTGGTCTTGTCCAGCCTTTTGCAAACAGGTATGAAAACAGCAGTCCCGGACCTAACTCAGGTAGAACTGTTCGCATACTGGTATGCTAACTTAGTTCCCGAACTTTGATAGTTAAAACCATTCGCATACTGGTATGCAAACAAGGTTTCCGGACCTGAATCATACCACAACACTTTGCATACTAGTATGCATATTGTGTTGTATCCAGACAAAGGTTAATTATTCTAAACTCTCATTTCAATCATTGAAACATCCTTAGAAGACGACAATGGTTGTCTCACACATACTATTAGCTTATAAGTAATTTTCAAGTGATCGAATGATCAATACGAAACTTTCCGAGTCTACATCAAATAATTGTCTCACACAAATCATGTAAGATGTTTCAAGGTAATTTTCACATGATCATCTTTTGACTTAATATTTAGTTTCCAACAAATAGATTGTTTCCGACTAAACTCGTGAAGAATAATGATGAACGTAGCTAAAGCACAAAGATTCCAACACATATTTAGAGAAATAGATAAGCGAGATAAACTCAGCTCGAAATATCAAATGTGTATAATATAAAAGTCTATATAGCTATACGACTTAGTCTCATTGGGAGATACAATAGAATAGACTTCTGAGTGATAGATAATTTTTAGTCTCCACATACCTTTTGTTGATGAAGTTCCTCCAAGCTCTCCTCAGTAGATCTTCGTCTTCAATCGATGAACGCCTTCAAGTCTAAAGCTCAACTACATATTATATCCTTATCCGACTGAGCAATGCTCTAACAATGTCCCCCTTTGTCAATTTTAGTGACAAAACTATCAATACATTTGGATTACAAAATAAATAAACTTTGTATCTTCTCATCCAACATGCTTGATTTCCTTGGTTCTTCAACATTCCTTGAATTCTTTGTCACTTCAAGTACTCCAGCGATTCTGAACGTGTTCAACTCAGCATCATTGTTGTTGAAGATCTGTAACCATAACAATAAGAAAACAGTAGTTCTCAATTATTGTTATACAGTATCATGGTATTATTACATAGCATCAAAGTCCAATTGTATCACGACTTTGACAATAATACTATGGTGATATGTATCACTCCCCCTTAGTCAATACTTCATCACACAATGAAAACCACTCCCCCTTACATAATGATCCGTAAACCATATCTATGTAGTGTGAACTACCAAATAATTCTCCCCCTTTTTGTCAATATAAATTGGCAAAGGTACGAAAAATACGGGATCATAATGAAATTCTGAAAGAGATAATTCATGACTAAAAGAGAACATATGAACTTTGTTTGATTATTTCACATAGTCAAACACTAGTAGAAAATGGAAGTTAAACCACTGTCAGGACAAGAGGTGATATCGTTAAAAATGACTGTGCCTGTCAGTTATAATTTAGAAGTGGTTTTTTCCAAAACGACTGTTTCTCACAAAGGTTGAAATCTTTAAAAAAAACTACTTCCTCCATCAGTGTGTTAATAAGATTGATAAGACTCTGATAGACACGGTGGTTTATATTGATAATTTTACAAAAAAAAATGGATTGATTCATATGAATTTTAAACTAACATTAAAACTAAGATCAAAATTAAAACTAAAATTATTATATGGAAACAAAGTAAAGTTTATATTAAAAGGTGGATTCCATTTACAACTTCAACATTTAAGTATTAGTGTATTACCCCAGTTCAACATATCAAAATTTTGAAAATACACTCACTAACTTCAATTGTATAAACATAACAAAAACAAATCGGTAAACAACACTAGTATAGATTGAATTCTATTCTTTAAATAGCATGCCCGCAAGAGCAATACCAGCAACAGTTTCATCCTCCTTTGTGAAGAAGTAAGCTTCCACTTGAAACCTGAAAAAAGGGCTCCAACACAAAGGATACTTCAGTTAAAGCACATCTGCAAATACATGGCCACAATACTACTAGTCAATGACACTGGCAAAAATAAAAGATACATCGCGGTAGGCTGCTTGAGTGTTCTCTACAACAGCAATAACAACAACAATGAGCACCAAGGATGACCATATCTCTCCTAGAAAGGTTAAGATCTATACTAGTCGATTATATTGGAACTGTCGAACATTATAAACGGTGCAAAATTTTACACCTAATCAAAAACTGATCATTGGTTCAGAAACTGTCACCCGAGAAAATAAGGGAAGGGAAAATTGACTTACATATTGTGCATGAATAAGGAAGGGAATACTCTGGTTGATAGTATACTGACTTTAATTTGATGTTCGGGATCAGATCAAAAACTGATCATTCAGATACACATGTTGTCATAAATTCAAGTAATGAATCACTTACAGATCCTTAGCCTTAACTAAATATACACTGACAATGTTTTTCCTAAGGGAAAAACAACTAAGAGATTTGTAGGTTACGCACCATATCCAAGGAATTCAAGTAAGTGAATTCGTAAGTCAAAATTTCTTCCATGAAGAGGATCCAGTGAGTGTATCCAAGAACTCCTACAATGCGAAACACAAGTGCCTAACGAACATAATAAGAAGTTGCATTAGTCTCTGAAAAGAGAAGGCCGAGGTAAACAACAAGCATATCACGAAGCATACAACAATGGTTTTGTAGATATTTATGGTGATGCTCCAAAATCTTATACAAGACGGTCATTTATGGTGAGAAATTTCCATCAAATGGGAAAAAGGTATAAACATAAGCGTGATGATTAAAGCAATGTTTGCATAAAAGTTATATAAAGTTCCAGTGGCACAAATTACTGAAGTTGAATGCTAAAAGGCTACATTTAACTTTGCTTAAATCCCGACATGCATTTGCAAAAACATGATAAACACACTTCATCAAAACAAATAAAAATCTACATGAAACGAAAGAGAAATCACATAGATTTCGACGATAGTGCTTACAACTCCTTCAAATAAAGTTAAATCTTGAAAATTGTATCCTACATTTCCATTCAGTTAATTGAAAGAAAAACAAAGAGGAAATCAATACACCAATAATACTAATTAGATCTATAGAAATCGGTTTTATGTAATGTTAAATAATAAAGAGAACAAACCTGAGTTGCGCAACACAGCTTGCTTTGGTTCTGTTTCACTAGCTCTCTTATGTTGCTCTCCTTTATTCACATAGACGTGCCAAGAGGTAACTGATAAGTGTTGTTAGTTTTCTGTAGAATTTAAAAGAAAAGTTGAATAAATCTAGTTTCATTAACAACATAGCATACCAATTCAGTCTCTGCTCCTTATGGAAACCTTTTTTTCTCATGGTTCCAATGACTACCAAAAATCTTACATAAAGAAATGTTGTAACGGAGGTTAGGGTGCTCGGATCCGAGCTGCAAGATGAGTAACTCATTTAATGGACGCTCGTCCTCACCACAACTGCAATTTGACCAAAAAAAAAGTTACATTAGACACGAGAGAAACAGACAGGGACGCAATATATACTTCTCCATCTTGGTCCTCACAATAACTAACAAATTTTTTCATCCAGGCATCTCATTTTTCTGTAATTCTCTTTCACTATTTATAAAAATTCTTCGTAGAATTGAACAAAAAAAAATAATCTTATCTTTCATACCCGCAAACTCAAAAGCCTATATGCATTGTATTGTGTGCATGTGCATCTCTAGAACTCACAATTTACCTGCTATGGTCAGAGTTTTGTAATTGTCACCTGCCATGCAAGTGTTTTTCCATCTCTACATGATCTCACCAATTTCCTAGTCAGTCATTTTGAGACAGTAAGAAACTGATTGGAAAGTAACACAAATGAAAAAACTTAATCGGAATCCCATGTCTGAAATTCCAATACTTAATTCAAAATATCCCACTACTTCTTAAAAGAAAATGGATAAAACAACAACCAAATTTATACACAGAAAAAGCCCATTTCACTTTATTTTTTATCAATAATAATTTGCAACCATCATTGAAAAAATTCAATAAGAATGTAATGTAACCCTCACCTGAACTCCTCAACCCTGTGTAAACTCCATTACCATAGACTCTTGGTTCAACACCTATGATACACAACTGAAGGCCAGACATTAGTTTTTATATAAACACATGGATTCTTTGAGAACCAAAGCAAAATTGTACATTATTTTCTATCAGGTATTTCAACAAATAGTTAACAAGAAACATCATTTGCTAATGTGTGTATAGAAAGTCGGCCACTCCAATCTAAGTAGACAACACACATACATCTGCATCCATGGGGACCTTAGAAGCTAATAAAAATGAATTCTTTTTCTGCAAATTACTTAGTGAATCATAAAAATCGGACATTTAGAATAAATAAAAAAAAATCAAATCTAACCCAAATCTAAAAATACCAAATTGTCATACTTGAAAGAAAAAAATCCAGAAATTGTCATACCAAATTACTAAATAATGAAGAACTAGGTATAAAAATGGAACAAAAAATTTGTGGAAAAAAGTTACCGATCAAACTCAGATCAACAACTTTAAAATTTCCTGGAACCTTAGACTTAGTCTTATGGGGTGCTAGTCTAGCAACTAGATTAGCAGTCAGGACTACCTCCTAAGTCTTATGGGAGTGCTAATCTAGCTGCTAGATTAGCAGTCCACGTCAGCCCAGCGTTGAACCATTCAACGCTTTAAATCTCAGCCGTCAGATCAAAAATAAATCTCTCAGCGCTGAACCATTCCGCGAAAAGGTGGGTTTTCAAGCGATGAATCATTCAGCGTAACTATCTAGCATGCTAGTTCACATACTAGCAACTGGTAGGAGAGAAAACTAGTGTTAACTTTTTTGCCACACTTTTTTTTTTGAATTGCAACACTTAAGGGATAATCTAGCACCTCCAATCTAGCCCATAAGACTTAGTCTTAGGAATACATTTCCTTTAATTACTGGTCCAATTTCTTCAAAATCATAATTCGAACCAATATCATTAGATCCAACTGGAGTTTCTTCTTCCAGTAGTGTTGGACTACTATTATTAACATCTTTCTTTTTTCCAATTGAAACATTATCAGATTCAACTGAAACTTTAGATATCTCTTATTTCTCCTCTGTAATTCAACCAAACAAAATCGAATTAGAATAAAATTCAAATTAAACTCATAGAACACATTACAAGAGAGGGAGAGATCGAGACTAGCCGGCAATCGAGATGAAATGTCTGTATTAGTTATTGCAATCTCCGTCATGAAGCAAAAGCACGCACTAGAATTTTTCAGGGAGAGGAAGAGAAAAACGAAACTCCTGGACATTTGAAATCTAGTGTTGGGAAAGAAATGTGGAAGTTTTTTTCTTTCTTTTGGTATTGTCGAGAATCTGAAACTTTAAAGATGAGATTTGGGTTTAGGTTTTTTGGGTATTATTAAGTTGTCGTGTGCTAATGGTGACCGAAAGGAGATGTAGAAGAAGAAGATGGTAGTGGTGGTGTACTCGGGGTGATGGATCTTAAGTGGAAGAGATGGAGAAGATGGAAGAGAGAGGCGTACAGGTTAGATTACAAAGAGATAGAGAGAGAGATAAAGTTTCAGCAAGAGAGAGGTCAGGATAAATCTAGGGCTATAGAAACCATTTGCTCTCACAGTGGTTCTTTAAACTCTGTACTTTTACAAAAATACCCTATAAGAAAACCACTGATTTAGAGACAAGTTTTATTTTTTAATTTTTTATTCTACTTAAACGACTGTGAGCCACTGCACCAATGTTTAGTTCTTGCTATCACAGTTGTTTTCTTAAATCTTAGAAAGTGGTTAAAAATCAATTTTCCACTAGTGGAAACTTAGTGTATTCATCAAGGAGTTTATAAAGATACAAGATAACTCCTACAATATTCCACAGCCGTACTCCCCACAAAGATTTGGCAATTAAGCACAAGTTCAATTAAGAACTCTCCCCCATAAAATGTCAATCCCGAAAGAACAAAAAGAGCGACCTTACTTTTACGAGAAAAGAAGGATTTCTTTGGACATTAACAAATTACATGAAACATGAATTTGTATCTAGAAAACTCGAATAAAATAACCACAAGAAGATCTTATTGATTAATTTAATCGGAAATTCTCAACATAAGAAAACTTACGGAGCCATACAATACTTTCACATAGAAGTGGATCAGGTAAAGATCAATACTGCGGAATATTCAAAAGTTCATTATATCTTTTATCAATAATTGCATAATGACATAATAGACTTAACTTTTAACCATATATGAGATAATCATAGTTCACGGACGTAAACACACATATTCCATAACATTTTTTTGCAATATATAAAACCAATAAAGATTAATACTGCAAATTCATCTTCCAAATAACTTAGAATTTAAATCTAAAAACATTGCAAAATGATAATCGTTGGCAATATCTATGTGTATCAAAATATTTGCTATTCCAAACCCTAGTTATCCTTCTTAAAACACAAGAATAAATTATAATAAGAAGTTTCCTAGACATTAAGATTCTTGAAAAATTCTTTATCGTCCCCGAACTCCTTGTCGTCAATAGACATTGGAACATAAGGTTCATGAAGAAAGGAGTCAATTCCAACGAACCTTCTAGACTGATGCCGAACCAGGGCCTTATGAATTTCAAGAAATCTTAGAACAATAGCCTTTATTTTTTGCATCTCCATCCTTGTTTCTTTCTACTCTTCAAGAACACCAGGAAACTTCTGAAGATTGAGGGGTTAGCTCTTGGTTTCTTCATATTCTTCCTTTTTCTCTTCAAAGTTGCAGAGGAATGGGATTTAACTTTTTCCTTTATGATTGATGGCTTAACAATCATGTTAATATCTTTTCCATCATAAGATATGATGCTTGGAGTCTCCATTAAAATATGGGATTGTAAAATAAATACACAAAACTAGCTCTACAAGCAATCTTTTGATAAAAATAGTTTTAGAGAAGGAAAAAGGAATGTAGGGTTACGGAACCTATATACAAAGTAAGTAGGATTCACGTACGAACAACTCTTAACCCTAAAAAAGGTAGAATTGTTGAAATTAACCCTCTTTTAATAATCAAAACAGGGTAAACCTTTTCAATACCATTTGAGGATATGAAAAGATCAACAGAATTCCAGAAAACATAAATAAAAAAAAATAAAAAAAAATAAAAAAAATCTTTCCTAAAACCCGATTGTGCATAGCTCTTGTCTCTTTGAATTAGGGCTCATGAGACAAGATGCACCTTCAACACAATTAAGTTGTGTTGGGGTGAAAAATAATTTGTGCACCATACGATTGTTGTATGGAATTCTCAGTACCCTTTTTCATAAATTGTTTAGACCTAGTTCTTTTCTGTATAGGTCTAACTTTTTCTTTAGAAATTAACTTCTTCGGAGATGAGTTAAATTTACATACCTCGGATGGATGTGACTTTAAAACAAGTTTAAGCTTGTTTGCTAACCGATTTGCTCTCCGTTGAAGTTTGTTGACATATCTTACTTTATGTTTGTACTTGAAACAATTGGAGAGTTCATGACTCTTAGAAGTACAATAAGAACATGTCAATGTGGAGGACGGTTCGGCAATCTGTATGGACTAACTCCACTATAATTCCAAGATAATCAACTAGACAGTCAGACTCAATCAAGAAAAGATATCCAAGACTCAAATCAATCAGCAAATCAACGGGAAGGAATCCGTGAACTGATTGGTATGAGAATAACTTGGACGGTATCAATAACAAATGTCCAAGCGTCAATCAATTTTTATCCAACGAACAAGGTCGGATTTACCAATTGATTGAACTACGCACAACCTTTGATATTTCAATTATATAAAATATAACGCGGAAAAGAAATAACTCAGACACCACAAGTTTTGTTAACGAGGAAACCGCAAATGCAGAAAAACCCCGGGACCTAGTCCACTTTTGAACACCACACTGTATTAAGCCGCTACAGACACTAGCATACTACAAGTTAACTTCAGATTGGAATGTGGTTGATCCCTAACCAAGTCTCACACCGATTAAGGTACAGTCGAGTTCCTTACGCCTTTGAACCCCAGCAGAACTCTACGCACTTGATTCCCTTACAATAACTTAACTATATGGTAGTGGAAGAAGTTATTTGGAATCACAAAGAATGAGACGAAGAGCTTTGTGATTACTTTTTATATTTTACCTATCGGAGATAAATCTCAAGCAAATCTTAGAGAAGATAGTACTCAATACGATAGAAGAAGTAAGATCAGAACACACAACTATAGAGAAAATAGTTGGGTCTGGATTCACGAATCCCAAATGAAGTCGTTAACCTATAAGGATTTTGAAAACAACTAGGTTAAAGGAGAATCGACTCTAGTTGCAACTAGGACACAGAAAAGTGCCGGGATTAGGTTTTCCAGTTGCTAGAGTTTTCCCTTATATAGTATTTTAAATCAAGGTTTACTTACAATCAAAGCTAAGTTAGCTTAGAAACAAAGCATTCAATATTCACCGTTAGATGAAATCCTGATTTAAGATTCAAGCTAAGTTTTCTTAAAACAAAACAATATCTCTCCAACGTTAGATGGTCTTATCTTGTTACACACAAATGAAATATACCTTCATTTATATATGAGTAACCGTACCTGAACGTGTATATTGAGTTGGCTCAATAATAGTTAACCAAAGTTAGCCATATGAACACTTTTTTTAACCACATTCATCTAACACTTCTAGATCAAATATGATGATCAATCAATCATGAAAGATAATCAAATGAATATAATTGTGCTACTAATAGAGAGTTGTTCAATTTCTCACTATCTCATAGAAATATATATGAACTAATTGAAATAAAATCGGGTTGATTCGTAATCGTACACAATACTCATACCGAAATCAATTCATGAACATTAAGCCACAGTTTGCAAAGATTGCATTCCTTAATTTATTAATGTATTTGTTCATGAGTATGAAAACATACAAAACCGATTTTAGAACTTTAACCACTAAGTTTGCAAACTGGTACGCAAACTATAGTATCCGGACTTTGGTCTTGTCCAGCCGTTTGCAAACGGGTATGCAAACAGCAGTCCCGGACCTAACTCAGGTAAAACCGTTCGCATACTGGTATGCAAACTTGGTTCCCAAACTTTACCAGTTAAAACCGTTCGCATACTGGTATGTAAACAAGGTTTTCGGACCTGAATAATACCACAACAATTTGCATACTAGTATGCATATTGTGTTGAATCCAGACAAAGGTTAATTTTTCTAAACTCTCATTTCAATCATTGAAACATCCTTAGAAGACGACAATGTCTGTCTCACACATACCATTAGCTTATAAGTGATTTTCAAGTGATTGAATGATCAATACGAAACTTTCTGAGTCGACATCAAATGATTGTCTCACACAAATCATGTAAGATGTTTCAAGGTAATTTTCACATGATCATCTTTTGACTTATTATTTAGTTTCCAACAAATAGATTGTATCCAACTAAACTCGTCAAGAATAATGATGAACGTAGCTAAAGCAAAAAGCTTCCAACACATATTTCGAGAAATAGATAAGCGAGATAAACTCGACTTGAAATATCAAATGTGTATAATATAAAAGTCTATGTAGCTATACGACTTAGGCTCATTAGGAGATAGAATAGAATAGACTTTTGAGTGATAGATAAGTTTTAGTCTCCACATACCTTTTGTTGATGAAGTTCCTCCAAGCTCTCCTCAGTAGATCTTCATCTTCAATCGATGAACGTCGTGAATTCTAAAGCTCAACTACACATTCTATCATAATCCGAGACATAGCTATAAGTAGACTAAAAATCAAGACTTATAGTTTTGATTACCTAAACTTGACAAACAAGCTTGAGATAGCAACGCTTACGAGTTCGATCGAGCAATGCTCTAACAAGTTTTTTACCGGGCTATAGTCAGTCCTTCTGATGTGTAATATTTTCCTATTAATTCAAGTAGAAATTAGAATAAAATACAAAGTTGTTTATTGTAGATATCACTAAACGTATAAGGGATGGACACCCCATACACACTTCGGTAGACAATTGGATCCCTGATATCACTGAACTACAACCAATCCAACATGAACCAGTGCCAACATACTACAATTAAATTTTTGGTGTGGGTCATCACTTGATGTGGGTATATGGAGCCTATCAGGGTTTGACATAGGTCTTATGCATTTAATAAAATTTCAAACAATAAACACATAGATTTGTTAAAAAGAAAAAACACTTAGAAATTTGGGCAAGTATTCATCATTGTAAATCTTGCTTGATATTTTATTAAATTCATATGACATATGTCGAACCTTGATTGGTTCCACATGCCCACATCAAAAATTTATCCTACCTAGAACATGTCATCAATATCAAATATCTTTCAGGCTACCTATGTTGTTGCAATTGTAAAGATAAGCTTAAGATAGTAGGAAATACACACTCAGATGGACCCTATAACCAACATAATCTTTCAACGAAGTGTTTATGCACAAATATTAAAGGCCACTTTGAGTTGGGGTATTCAAATAAGTTTTATTTTCACAGTATTGCAAGTGTAAGGAGGAAAATAAATACTATTGCCGAATTGGAGATTAGTGGTGGAGATTGTTTTGATCATGTAGGGTTAAATTAGAATGGGGGACTTTTATGTTAATTTGCTTTCTAAACAGAATGCTATAGTTTTTAGTTTAGATAATATGCATTTTTCTAAGATTGTTAATGAATAAAGGTTAATGATGGAAATTAGTTTTCCAAAGAGGAAATGCATTGTATAGTGACACATATGAAAAATAATAATCATCAAAGAGGATTTTATGAAAGTCATGCAATAATTTTTCTTACATGACTCTTGGGATTGGAGACTAAATTGTTCTTTTATGTCTTTATTTTCTAAAATGGAGGATTCTTGTTCTCATAAATATTTTAGGCCTTTGAATATGTTGGGAAGTTCTTATAAAATTCTTTCAAAATCTTTGGCTAATATGTTGAAAAATATAATGCCTAAGTTGGTGTCTAGTCTTCAAGGTGCTTCTGTAAAGAATAAACAAATTGTGGATAGAGTCCTTATTTCTAGTGAATGTATATATATAATAGGTTGAAATATGTTTTTCCTGGTGTATTGCGCAAGATCGACATAGGGAAAGCATTCGATTGCGTGAAGTGAAAAGAATGTAATAAATTTTGGAGAAACATGGTATTGGTGAAAAATGGATTTCTTGAATTAGATGGTTATTGCTTCATCTTATATTTCAATTTTTGGTAAATGGTTATTTTGCATGCATATCATGTGGTATCTCTATGTCTCAATTACAGTTTGCGGATGACACCTTGTTGTTTGTTAATGCAAGTGTAGAAGAGATTGGTAGAATTTTACTATATTCAGTTGACTACTTAGAATAAATAATTATTGTCTATAGTTGGAGGATTAGTTCTAATCAAGAGTTGTCTGATCAAGAAATAATTATTGCTAAATGCCCGTTTCTGTTGAGCTTAAACTTACAAGGCCGATGAGAAAAATTTTGTGGAACGTTACAGAAAATAGATGGAAAATATGTTTGCTCTGCTAGACCAAGATTTGTACTCCAAAATATATAAGTGGCTCGACTAGGGGTAAGCATGGGTGGTCCAACCCGCCAATTCGACCCAATCCACTCGCAATTTGGCGGGTGACTCAACCCACTCATGGTTGGATTGGACATAAGTCCATTCTTGAAAATCCATCATGGGTGCATGTCTTAAAATCCAATGAACACCCTCACTCACTAGGTTAAGGTATTTTCAGAATTATGCAAGGTATGCAGATAAATTTCTTACTATTAATCTATGGAAGTTTTAGTTTTACAGGTTGCTAGTAGAGAGACGGAGAATGCTTAGTTAAACATGTAGGGTATTTATCTAAAGGTGATTTCACATGTTATAATCATTGGTTAAATAATATTTCTATTAGTTTTGCTTTCATCTTAATTAGATAAAATTTCTAATATGAGGATCCATCTGAATCCAACCCATCCGCCCGCCCAACCGCAGATGTTAGACATGCGGGGTGATGAATCATACGAGGACAGAAATATAACACCTGCCATTTAGATGGGCGGGATGTGGATGACACAAAATCCATGGATTTACATGTTGCTCATAAACCTAGGTATGAAAAATCTTAAACGTACAAGTAAATATTTGCGTTCTAAGTATTTGAAGCTATTCTAGGCAGAAAAATGTACTATGAAAAGGGGTTGTACGACAAAGTTTAAAATAATATTCTGCATTTGATGCCTGCAGATAACTCAAGGCCTCAGGGTAGAGGTATGTGGAAATCTATTCTAAAAACTGATGATTTTATGCAAGAACATGCTATGTTTCAGGTGAAGAAAGGTTCTGCAATTTTATTTTGGTTAGATAAGTAGACTTCAGATGGCCCTTGGAAGTTGAAATATCATGTTATTTTTAAGGCTTGTAATCATAAAAATGCATCAATAGTTGATACCGTGAGTGAGGTAAGGCTTTCTTGCGGTGTGATAGACACATTTTTGTGTCTGATTTGATCTCATTTCTCTATTTTATTATTATTAGTACTACTCATTTTGTACTTATTATGGTGTTTTATGTGTGTGTAAGTGTTCTTAGAGAAATGAACTTTTAGCGAAAAATTGGCTCAGAAAATTCATAGAGGCACCCAAAGAAATTTATAAAGGACTCCAGGGCACACCAGTTGCCAAAGGGACCCCCATATTGGATAAGGGCACAACCTTTCTTCTTTGTTTTAAAGATTTTTGGCGGGAAAAAATCGGTTTGAACTTGCGTGTTTTATATGAAGAATTTTCACGATATTTTTCAAGGATATTTTCACGGGACTGGTTTAGTATTGTCTTATTGGCATAAAACATGATTGGTAATGTGTTTTTTGACGAAAAATAAGGAAAGATTTCCAATCTCATAAACAGAAATAGAAATATTCTCGGAATCTTATTTGCTATTTTGTGCTATATTTGGAAGTTAACATGTGGCTATAGGAAGTTTGGCGTCATCTGAGACACATATTGAACACTTTTGGAGTGTGTAAGCTGCAATTACCGCGTGAAATACACGGACATGAAAATTATACTTGTAACTTGTATAAGAATAAATGAGAAGATTTTTGAGAATTTTATAGCGTTGTGGTGTATATAAATGATCTGAGAAGTCAAAGATAGAATTCCGAGGGATTATGGGGAAACAGAGAGCCAGAATCGAAGAAATTCGAAGTTGCAGAGAAAAGTTTTTTGGTGCTGCAGAAAGCTGAAGAACATGAAGAGCAGACGCTTACAAACAATCGTAGAGAATTATCGTTTTTCAACAGTATCTATAACAGTCCAACTACAATGCTTATCTTTTTTTTTTTTTTTTTTTTTTTTTAATAGCATGGTACAGTGGTCCCTAGACTACTCCTAAATCTCATTCATTTAGGAATTTTAGCAATTACAAGGGTTTGAACCCCGACCTCCATAGTGGGAGGGAGCATGAGAACCATCAGACCAGTTGATGGTTCTCAGCTGCAATGCTTATCTTCAATTTTCAATATTTAAATTATGATGGTGAATCTGTAATGCCGATAAAACGTTGCAAATTCCCGATTTTATTTATTTTCTCTCTTTTTCATCATTTGTAAACACTTTGAGCCATGAATGCATATTTTGGGCGTGTTTCCAACATGAGGAGCTAAACTCCATTACTGAGGCGACATAGGAAGCTATTTCTCCAATTAAAAAGTGACATTTCTTATTTATTTAATTTGTGCAGTTTTTTTTAATGATTATTTGCTTAAATTTAAATTTGATTTAATGATTTTTGTTAAGTAATTGTGATTTCTATTGTGCCTAGCCTAAGGGTGTTGATGTCCCATGCTTTCGATTTAAAATTATTATTATGAAAATCTACTTTTGTAATATTTTAGAATCAAATTGAATGTATGAATTGCATAATTATAATTATCAAATTAAAATCATTTTGAGAATTGGGAAATATTGGAATCTTAGCCTCAATATTCTATTAATTTTGTTATCACCTTTGCCCGAGGTTTTCTATTTTTAGGTTTAGAATTTAAGTCTAAAAATCAATCTTCACAAGTCTGGGAATCAAATATTTTTACTACTATATTATAACTACATTACGGTACAACGAGAAACTTATATGATGTAGAACAATATGAATGGAACATGATCTGTGATGAATTCGGTCGTGTGCATGCTTTAACTGAAGATGAGGAGGACATAGTTGGTTTTTTAGGTGATTATTCTGTGAAGAATGCTATAATACTTAAGGTGATGTTACTTGTGGTTTTGATAGATTTTTTATGGTATAAGGAAGTGCCTGCAAAAGTAAGTTTTATGAAGTGGGCTAATTTTCATAATCTTTGCCAACTTTAAGTATGTTTAAGCATATAGGCATCGATGTGCAGAATTTAACTTGTTTATTTTGTCAGGAGATGGTGGAAAATATAGATCACTTATTTATGCATTGTAAGTATGCAACTGAAATTTGGAACCATTTTATTGAAAAGCTTTTAAAATTTCATGCATAATTATAACTACGATTAAGGATCGCTTTAAAGCTTGGCATTTATGGAAATAACGAAGCAATCGATTTTTTGGAGGCAGGGCGAAGGAAACTTCTAAGACTATCACTCTTATCCAATTTATCCCTCTAAACACATCTCTATAAAAAAAATGAAAAAAATTAAAGTTTGTTGGAAAACGATTCTGCATGCTGTTAATCGTATGCTTGAGGAAAAAGGAGACTCGGATAAACTGTCCATGCTACTTGTAGATTTTTCTAATGCGTTCAACCTCGTCGACCGTACTGCTATGCTTTTTGAGGTACGTAATTTGTGCCCATCGATTTCTCGTTGGGTAGAGTTTTGCTATGCTTCACCTGCTCGTCTATACTACATGAACCATGTTCTCTCCTCATCCCAAGGTGTGCAGCAAGGTGATCCTTTAGGTCCGTTGTTGTTTGCCCTTACTCTTCATCCCTTGATTAAGAAAATTGTTGCGCAATGTGAGCTTGATTTACAATCCTGGTACCTTGATGATGGTACCTTGATTGGTGATACTTTGATGGTTGCAAAGGCTTTGAAAATTATACAGGATGAAGGGGCTCGTAGGGGGTTGCATTTGAATATATCAAAAATAGAATTGTTTTGGCCTTCTCCTGACCCTAGAGCTTCGGTAACTGGCGTATATCCTCCTAACATTAGCATGCCTTCTAAGGGTGTGAAACTTTTGGGTGGACCGGTTAGTCTTGATGCTCAATTTAATAATGATTTGGTTGTCAGTAGGGTGCGCAAAATTATTGCTCTTATAGATGCAGTAGAGAAGCTTGAAGACCCGCAATGTGAATTGCTCTTGTTCAGGAATTGCACGGGTGTGTCTCGGCTTTATTTTGTGTTGAGAACTACTAGGCCAGAGTTTGTACAAGAGGCTCAAGAATTATTCGACACTTGGTTGTTTCAATTCCTTATGCATATTATTACAGGCGATGGACCTGGATTTGGTCTTCTTCAACAACGACTTTCTACCCTGCCATTCAAGCATGGTGGTATGGGAATTTATACTATGGAAAATACCAAGCATTATTATTTCTTTGCATCATGTATGGAGACCTTGGAGTTGTAGTCTACCATTTTGAGGCGTGCCGACATCAGCAGGTGCAACCCTTCTTTCCAGCAAGTTGTGGACTCTTTCAACTCACTAGGTGATGTTTCTTCTCCTCTAAGCACTAGTAGTTTTGCCACTCATTCCATGAAATCTTTGGCGATAATTTACTTTGATGCTGTAAATAAGAAGATACCTACTAGTTATGCTTTCACGGAACGTGATTCTGTATTATGGAAATGCAATCAAACAAAACATGCTTGGTATTTCCTGATGGCTATTCCAATAGTGGGGCTCAATCAACATATTGAGGGCAGACAATTCAGTGCGGTTCTCCGGTATAGATTGGGGATCCCCCTGTTTGATGGTGATGGTGCTTGTTACTTTTGCAAGAGAGACATGGATGTTTTTGGTGATCATGCCTTGCATTGTGCAAATGAGGTAGGGCTTATGTTCAGATATGATTTGGTGCGTGACACTATTGCAGACATGTGTTATCGTGCGGGTGTGCCGGCTAGAAAGGAGGTTGATTTGGGGTTTCTTTCGAAATTTGGTACTGCCTTGAGACCAACTGATATACTTGTATACAACTGGGATAATGGGCGTGACATGTGCTTAGATGTGACTGGTGTTTCGCCTTTTACTAGAGGAGGTGTCCGATCCTTTACACCGGTCTTGCTATCAAGAATGTGGTTACTCGGAAGAATGCCAAGTACTTGGAAAAATGTTCGACACAAGGCTATGGTTTTGGGACACTTGCTTTCACCACCTTGGGAGAGCTAGGTGATGACACTACAAGCTTCTTGAAGCGCTTACGCAATTATATTAATAGCCATGATGCTAATGTTCGAGTTGGAGAGTTTCTTTTCCATAGGTTAGGTGTCGTCATTCAAAAAGGAGTTGGAGCTCAGCTTGTTGCTAGGCTTCTGACTAGTTTTTTACCAGATGATTGTCCTCCTGATATGTAATTTCTTTGTATTTAAAAAAAAAATCAAATTTTATTTTATTGGGAAACATTTATTCACATTGTAGATGTTGTGATTAATTAGCTTTTAGGCTTGTATATTTTTGCCTTATTTTTTTATTTTAATATATGACATTTTTTTTTCTTAAAAGAAAAAATCTCATAAGGAATAAATGATAAACCAAATTAAAATCCCATAACTATATGAACGTTACGTTTTGTTTCCTTTTCTGGTCCTTATCGATAACTAGGAGTCACTTCGTTTATCACCAAAAGCAACCAAATCCAGGTAACATAGCAAAATTGGCTTTCATTCTTCAACAAGAATTATGTTGGGCGCATGAGAACCTCACTCCTGTGATACCTAGAATGCCAGCTGTCGTGAACCCTGGAAATGGAACACGACCATCTACAACAATATTAATAGGTTCGTTAGAGCACTGCTCGGTCGAACTCGCATGCGTTGCTATCTCAAGCATGTTTGTCAATGTTAGTGATCAAAACTATAAGTCTTGATTTCTAGTCTACTTATAGATGTCTCGAACTAGGACATAGATTGTGTAGTTGAGCCTTAGACTTCACGGCGTTCATCATTTGAAGACAAAGAACTACTAAGGAGAGCTTGTGGAACTTCATTAACAAAAGGTATGTGGAGACTGAAACTCATCTATCACTTGGAAAGTCTATTTCTACTCTATCTTCTATATTGAGACATAAGTTGTGTTACGATATAGTTTTCTACTATACACATTTGAGATTTTGAGTTGAGTTTAACTCGCTTACATATTTCTCGGAATATGTGTTGGCAAGCTTTCGCTTCGACCAAGTTCATCTTATATTCTTGACGCAAGTCAAAAGATGATCATGTGAAAATTGCCGAGTAACAACTAACATGGTTTGTGTGATACAATCATTTGGTGTGGACTTGGAATGTTTCGTTATGATTATTTCAATAACTTGAAAATTGCTTTGATGCTAATAGTGTGTGAAAATGGCTATTGTCATCCTCTAAGAAAGTTTCAATGATTGAAATAAGAGTTTAGAACACTTAACCATTATTGGATATGACATGTTGTGTACTCTTACACATATGTAACCCATGTCCGGGAACCATAGTATGCGTACTCATACGCGTACCTGTTGGCTTGAGAAATCCGGGAACCTAAGTATGCGCACCCGTTCGCGTACTAGTGTAAGGTTCATGTCCGAATATTTCTGCTGGGATTGGAAGTACGCGTATCCGTTTGCGTACTGGCGAAACCCAATCTTGGTCCGGGTATTTCAAGTATGTGTACACGTTTGCATACTTGAAGGTTAAAGTTCTAAAATCGGTTGTGTACATGAACTTAAACATTTATATAATAAGGAATGCAATCTTTGCAAACCGTGGCTATAATGTTCATGAATTAATTCGAGTGAATCAAACCGATTTTGCTTCAATTGTGTTCTTGTATACTTCTATGAGAATATAACAATTGAACAATTCTTTAACTAGTTTCATTTGAGTCATTTGAACTAGTTATGGTTAAGATGAACAAGGTTGATATGAGAGTGTTCATATGGCTAACTTCGGTTAACTATTGTTGAGCTAACATGGTGTACATGTTTAGGTATGGTTACATAAACCTAAATGAGGGTACATTTCATTTGTGTGTAACAAGCTAAGTTTGATCTAACGGTTGAAAGATATTAGCTTGGTTGAATCAGGTTTTTCATCTAACGGTGAATATTGAATGTTTGTTACCAAGGTAACTTAGATTGCAAACCCTAATTTGAAAACTATATAAAGAAGAACTCTAGCAACTGGGAAACCTAATCCCCACACTTCTGTGTGTTACTAGCTGCATAGCTAGAGTCGATTCTCCTTTAACCTTAGGTTTCTCACGAGAGCCTATAGGTTAACGACTTAAAAACTTCATTGGGATTATGAAGCCAGACCCAACTATTTTCTCTATAGTTGCGTGATCTAATCCTGCTGTTTCTATCGTGATTGAGTGCAATCGTAAGATTGGCTTGAGATTTATATCTCCGATAGGCAAGATAGAAAAGTAATCACAAACACCTTTGTCTCATCGTTTGTGATTCCACAATATCTTGTTTCGTTAATCGATTAAGATTATTTGTGAGGTGATTGATAATACTAGGATGTTTTTCGGGAATATAAGACCGGTTTATCAATTGGTTCCAGTTCACCTTGATTTATCAAAAGACGGAACAAAACTCATAGGTATTTATGTGGGAGACAAATTTATCTATTCCAATAGACTTTTCATTGTGAGAAAAATTTGTTTATCAAGTCTTCGACTTTGGGTCATAGCAACTCTTGGTTGTGGGTGAGATCATCTAAGGGAATTAAGTGCGTAGTATCCTGATGGGATCAGAGATGTAAGGAACGCAACTGTACCTTGAATTAGTGTGAGACTGATTAGGGTTAAACTACAGTCCAGTCTGAAGTTCATTGGTAGTTGGTAGGCTCAAAACCCACAATAAAATACTGCAAGTGCACAGCGTCTAACTAGTAGAACGATGGAAAGTACAGGTCGTTCCCACGAGGAGTGTGAAATACTACTACTAACTAATATCAAAAGTAACCAATCGACAAGATGATGTTTTAGCAATTTTTTCAGAAATTTGGAACAAAATGAAATAATAATAATTCTAATGATAAACAAATGAGAATGGGTTATTAGGATTTTCGGTTTCCACCAATTAATTACTCAAACTCTACTAATCTTTAAGAATATATATTCCATGCATTTTCAAATTATTGTTTCTCCTCTATAGTTTCCTTCGCTTCATGGGTAGTGATTTTAAAGCATTACCTATCTATCCTTGCATACCACGTCTAGGGATTTAACCGAAGCACGAAATATCAATTCAAAAGCATAAATAATCAAGAAAATGACATGAGCAATTAAATACCAAGCTATGTGAAGAAAAACTATTAATCAATCAAATCATTATTAAGCATATATCAATGTACAGTCTTCATAATTAATTGATTTCTACCTAAACCCTAACAAACAATCTAGCAAATCATGAGAAAAGGAAATCAAAACAGCAAAACCTCCTTCTCCCTAAACGGCCGGAGCCGCCCCCCTTCTTATACACCTTCCTTTTCTTTTATTTCATTAATCAAAGTATGAAAATAAATTATTCAATGAAATATCTTGCATGCAAGTTGATGTCACATCGTATCTTTCCCCAAATAGTATTGCCACCTCGTTCTTCCAATGAAATAATAAACTCCCTTTATTTCCAAAATCTCCCAAATGAAGAAAGAGTTATTTTATTTCCAAAATAGTCACGTGTAAATATTCCTCAATTAATTCTTCACATGACAAATAAATTATCTTTCTCGGTGGAATATATTTGTAATAAAGTAAGAAAGATAAAATAGTTCCCATTTTCGCCTTCCATGTGCCAACCCCACTTTGATTTCAATTCCTTTGCTGCTTTTTGCCTCGCTTTATGAAACAATTCTATGTCACGATATATATGGAGATACCATGCCGACTACATTTTGTCATTTTCACCATCATGGTTGGCTTGATATATGGAAATACCAGGCCAACCCATTTCATCATTGTGATTCTTTGATATATGGAAATACCAGGCCAACCCTGTTTTGATATATAGAAATACCCGGAGCCGGCGTAATAAGTGTTGTTGATATATAGAAATACTTGGCCAGTAGATAATAAGTGTTGTTGATATATAAAAATACCGAGGCCCAACATATTTGATAAGTGATTCTTTGATATATAAAAATACCAGGCCAACATATTTGATCATTGTGGTTGCTTGACATGGAAATACCCGAAGCCAACCACATTTCACCATCATGGTTGTTTGATATATGGAAGTACCAGTGCCAACCACATTTTGCCATTTTTGTCGCAAACACCATTAAGTCTCACATTTTGTTGTTTATTCGCTGGATGATCGAATTCACTTGTACTTTCTACAAAAGCACTAAAATAGTATTAGTAACTAAAATATTGTATCCTAGCTAATATAAATATGGGTATAAAATGTAGCATTTACATGCTTATCAACACCCCCACACTTATATTTTGCTAGTCCTCGAGCAAAACAGAGATATAATGTAATTGATTTTTTTTTATTTATATTCCTAAGAAAAGTGAAAATCTGCAAAAATATGGAAAATTACCCACTCCCCACACTTAAACATTACATTGTCCTCAATGTAATTGAGTCATCCAACTTAGAAATTAAGATGGGAAATGAAAAAATAAACAAAAAGAAAATAAAAGATAGAGTAGAGGGAACCTATGTTGCACGGACACTCCAAGAAAGATGCCGTAACCGTGTCGGACACGTAAACGGACACGACACGGTTACGTCACTTCTCGACACTCGATGGACACGCCACATCATGTGTCGCGTAAAATTATTATTGGACACTTTTATGGACACCAATTGGACACTTTCGGACACGTCATAAATGATTTATTTTGGTTTGGAAAATCAAAATAAATTAAATGAGACGCTAATTTATTCTTGTTTTAGTCAAATCCAAGCATTATTCATGAAAACTTTACCATTATTATATTATTATTAATTTTATATAATTAGTAATTAAATATTTTAAAAATAAGAGTAATTATTTTGTTGTGTAGATTGTAGTAATATTTTATTTTAATGATGTGAATAATATATATAACGTGTCCCCGTAACCCGTTTTTTGAGATTTGACGTGTCCCCGTAACCGTGTCGTGTCGTAACCATGTCCCGTGTCCGTGTCCGTGCAACATAGGAGGGAACAAATCTGATGGGTTGACTCCCATGAAGCGAAATGTATTTGTTTCCCTGCTTTCAGTAGCACACAATCTCAAATAAGGTGGGGTTGGTACCCCAAGGTAAAAGTGCGAATCATATATATAAAGCCCGAAAAGTTGGGGATCAACCCAAATAATCGGTTTGATGAAAAGATGATCCTGCAAAGAATGATGATTAGTACCCGGATAGCAAAAACTGAACTCAGTCTTATTCAGAACATTCACATAAGCTTTTAGAAAATCACGATCCGAGAAACAAGGGCTCAACGGAACAATGATATCGTGACTAATTGGCCCATTATCATCTACAATGGTTTCATTATTAAGGGTCAAGGTCAAAGCTTTCTCAACTAATGGAACTAGTCGAGACTCAGTAAAAATTATAGAATCTAGTTTGGGTTTCCATTTATTAGTGTCTAGCAGCGGTGTGGAGTCTAGTAAAGCATTGACTTCACAAATAACACTATCATCATCAAAACCATAACCAAAATGAGCTAAGCAAACCTCTAATGGATCTTCCGAGTGGCTCTTGCAAAACCCTTGCGAGTGCATATTTTCTTTTCGCCCGCAACACTTCAAGCTAAGGTACCTAAAAAAAAAATCAAATAAAATGCGTAAAAAGGACCAAAAGAAATCTAAAAGAAAAACAAAATAAAATTATGTACAAAAAGATATCAATCAGAGAGTATTTTGCAACCACTCCCCGGCAGCGGCTCCAAAAACTTGGTAGGCTCGAAACCCACAATAAAATACTGCAAGTGCACAGCGTCTAACTAGTAGAACGATGGCAAGTACAGGTCGTTCCCACGAGGAGTGTGAAATACTACTACTAACTAATATCAAAAGTAACCAATCGACAAGATGATGTTTTAGCAATTTTTTCAGAAATTTGGAACAAAATGAAATAATAATAATTCTAATGATAAACAAATGAGAATGGGTTATTAGGATTTTCGGTTTCCACCAATTAATTACTCAAACTCTACTAATCTTTAAGAATATATATTCCATGCATTTTCAAATTACTGTTTCTCCGCTATAGTTTCCTTCGCTTCATGGGTAGTAATTTTAAAGCATTACCTATCTATCCTTGCATACCACTGTTGATGGTGGTTTTCAAACAAGGGGTAAAATCGTAAGACCCCATGACCTAGTGTTACCCGCAACATATTAACTAAGAGCATTTAACTCAGGTGTAAATAATTAATAGGGGTATTTTTCAAAATACCAGTTAGGGTTTTCGACCACGTAACCCTAATTCCAAAACCAAGCCGCAAATCGCGCTCCATGGCAACAATGCCAAACCAAGCCGCACATCGCGCACCATGGCAACAATGCCAAACAAAGTCGC
>JAJJWW010001969.1:0-61165 GCA_023531295.1 Papaver armeniacum | reverse complement strand
AGGGTATGTGGCCTAATAAGACCATGGTCCCCCAAAAAAACCATGGTCCCTAAAAAATGGTTCTTTGTTAAGGCCTCTTCCTATGCACATGCCAAAACATGGTATTTGGCATATATGCACCCACTATGGGTATGCCAAACTCATATGCCAATATGTTTTTCCTGGCATATAGGCATACACGACAGAGTTTCCAGCAAGCGATAGAGTCTCGGTCGCTCGATGGTCAAAAAATCGTTCGATGGTCATTCACTCGACAACGACAGTCAAGCTATCGCTCGATACTATGATAATCGCTCATCAGATCTTCATCTAACGGCTACAATTTCCCCCTACCTGATTTCAACCAATTCCAACCCAACTTCAAATTCATTTCACCATGCATAGTGCATAACCGAAGTGGATTTGACTACGAGAGAAATAACATGGATCATGATAGCGTATTTCCACATACCTACTCAGAGAAAAGTGGATGACCCACTGATAGTTGTGGTATAACTTCTTAGTAAGGCCGTATTTATTATTCGTCTTACAAAATCGACTCTGAGCGACTCCTCGCACAAATACATCTTTTCTTTTTCTTTTTTTATTGGTCTAATTCGCTACTATCAAGGTGAATTTTTAATGAAATGTAAACCTGGTTTCAATCTGAATATTAATTTAAAAGATAGTTTCCATTAATCTAAAAAAACAAAATTACATTTCACATTTCAACTAAAAGAAAACATTTTAACTACTCATTTCCTTGTCCGTTTCCTTGTCCATTTTCTCCCGGACCAAAGATCCAATTGCCTGTATTTTCTGGATCCATAGAGTTGTTCAACAAACTAGTTAAGGTGCCGGTTTGAGACTGACTTGGTGGTTGAGTCTCATCAGAATCACCATAACCTTGATAAGCAATGGGAGTACGGGGTATGGGAACATTATACAAATCTTGAAATACGTGTGACTGATATTGTTGCTAGAATGGTTGAAATGCTGATGAGGTTGAGGCAATTGGGGTATACAGATTCGTTTGCCTAACTACTTCCATGTTCACACCACCACCTGGAGTCAGTATGTCAGTTTGCAAATGACTAAACATACGTGTAGGAGTTGTATCCATGCCAATGTTTTCTTCAACACCATGTACTGCTTGACTTTCTAACACCATGTTTGGAGTTGAACTTTCTGGTACCTCCTCCATATGACGACGTCTCAATCTTCTTTCACCACTTTGCTGACTTCCACGACTTTGATGACTTCGACGACTTTGCTGACTTTGACGACTTTGCTGACTTCCACTGGGACTCAATCCTCTACCAGCTCCACCACCGGGACTCAATCCTCTACCATCTCCAACACTGGGACTCATGTCATACATCATGCTTTCCCTCAATCTTTGCATCTCTTCCAAGTGCATATTCCAAATCCACCGAAGAAGAGCATCATAATTGTTACATCGGGTCTGATACTCCAACTCTGTAGCATTGACCCCGAGGTATGGATAAGTCCGAGTAGGTGCACTAGAAACAATTGGATAAGTAACAATCTCTCCAGATGTGCTGGATATAGTCTTTACTTCCCAAGAAAATGGTGGCATGTATGACGATGAACTTTGAGAAGGATATGCAATACGTCACCCATCTCTGGTGGAGGTTGGGAAGGAAGAAATTCATTGTCAAGTGGCAACCTACCTAAAGCTGGGAAATCCATCCGACCCAAACTTTGTGGTTGCATGGAAATATTTGGCTTGAAAATAGTATTAAACCAAGATAGGTACTCATTTATGTCCATCGGCTCCCGGATCAATGCATCAGCTTCTTGCCAACAATGACCTTCTCTTATCAATTTGAAGTAATCGTCTGCTGAAACATCTGTACTGGGATAAGGGTTGACAGCTATCACTGACACTGATCTCCCTTGCAACAGAAGAAGTTGTCTTTCACCATAATGCCAAACACTCTTCTCAGAAATAGGGCTGTATAACACCATCCTTCTAAGGATTAACTCTACCATTGTCTGACCTAGTTCTTCTTGGAACTCAGGTACTGCTTCATATGGCTGTGAGATAAGGTTATGGCTTGTTCTACTCAACTGTTGAATCTTATGAAAAATTGCAGTATGTTGACCATCTTCAATCTGTGCAGCTTCCCAATTCTCAGAATCATACTTCCGTATGATCGGAAATACATTCGTATAATTCTTAAGACAAGGTTCCGAAACACGGAAATATGTATACCACCAATACTAAAAATAATAACATTCAAAAGGTTAATAACTTTTCCATATGAAAATGACAAATAAATACATAATGTGAAAAAGATTGGTTCTTACCTCCAGAACTCCCCAAAAAGCATTAAAACTATCTTTATCACACGTCGAGTTATCACTTAGGGCAATGTAAATCTTCGATAAAATCGCAGTCCCCCAATCATATGTTGGTGCTTGCTCTAAATCTTCTAATGCTTCGAGAAACCCAATTAACACTACCGAGCTAGCATTTGGAAACAGACATTGGCCCAAAGGTCCACAATACAAACAGACGTTCTAGCTCCTCAAAATGGTCGGGGATCAAATATTGATTACCAGCTTCCCTGTCTTCATTCATTCTTATAGCATAACGCTGGAAAAAACTTTTCAACCCAGACACCTTCAACCCATACGCTTTTAATTGTCTATGTGTAGGATTTCCTCCTAATTCATTTGAGTATAAAGGAAGTCTTTCTTTCCATCTATCTTCTGATAACCACTCTAGTCTATTAAATGGAAGTAAGTTCCCTTGGCATGGAATTCCGGTTAACATGTATAAATCTATCGGTGTAACTCCTATTAACAATAATTATTCATAATTAGAATTTGTTGATTTTTATGAAACAAAACACATAATCTAAAAATTAAATTACTAGAAAAGACTCGACTTACCGCATTCAAAGTCCTTGAAAAAGAACGTGTTTGTAGTCTTCCACCATCGTTCTAATATAACTTGAACACCTTGAGTCATGTGGTTTCTAGGTTGTATTTGATATAGATGTCGCCAAGGATATCTTGTCACTCTCTCTGAACAAAGCAGGAGGAAGTAATTGAAAAATTGTACGTAACTCAGTCCATCCACCTCTTAGATGTATAGCGTTACATCGCCCTCATTATCGAAAAGGTGATTAGAGAATACACCTTCACCGGCTACTAGTCTAACATTATTAAACTCATAATTTGTATCCACAACAAAACTTACTCAACCGCCTTTGGGGTACTAGTAGATGCTTTCCCTTTTTGTTTCTTTTTTTCTCTCCATATCTGTTTAAGATAATCGTTTCAGAGCAAAAGTTTAAAGAAAATCAGTGGTTTTCAGAAGGTTTTCAGAAGAAGAATTGAGAAGAGTTTAGAAGAGGTGGGAGTATAGTTGCGGTATTTATAGGCGTCAGAAACTCGAACGGTGGCGATATTGATTATATCGACAACGATATAGTGAATTTCGAACGATAATCATAATATCTCCAGCGATAAAGCTAGGGATTCGATCGCTCAGCGGTTTCCCCATAGTGACGCAAATGGTTTGGCATGCCACCTGGCATGCCAAACACCATTTTTTTGGCATGTGCATAGGAAGAGGCCTAATACCCATATGAACTAGGCCTATTAGTATTAGGTCCATGAGCCCAAAACCTCTCATGTAGTGGAAGATCCAACAGTCCTAAAATCTCGTCTGCGAACCCCCATCTCTCAGTCTCTCTCGTTCCAGCACGACCGGTGTTCACCACCATCACTGGTACAGTGGTACTACTGGACCACCAACTGGGGAGCACAAGCAATCAGTTGAAGGTAATCTCTCTCTCTCTCTCTCTCTAGGGTTGGTAATTGAAACGTTAGTCGGTTGGATTTGAGCAATATTTTGGTGATTAGATATCTACATTCCTTTAGGAATAAAGGCTTAAACCCTAGCTGTAATTCACTCTCTTTTTTTCCTGAGCTCCCACCACCGTCCTGAAATTCAGTTCCTAAACCCTTAAAAAAATAAGCACAAACTGGTTGGTTGAATTGCAAGTGTTGGTTCATTTTGTATTCTTTTTTTCTGAAATCTAAAGAAGCTTTTGTTGTCAACCCACAATTATTCCATGCCTGGAATATCTCCCTGCAAACTGGCTGGTAAATTCATAATTGCCTACTCTATTTTTGTCATAAATATAATTTGCTTACTTCTGAATATGTGGAAAAACAAAACTAGGGCTTAGGTTTGATGATATTAGAGTTATTTAATAATATGAAATTGGGCGCTTAGTTGTCAAGTTTAAGCTACGGGACGATGGAGCGAGTTTCTCAATTAATCTAATCTTTTGAATTGCTCCTATTCTATTAAGGAATTTAGAGTCAACATCTGAATTGGCCCTAATTTCTAACCAGTTTATTTTAGTTACATGGTTTAAGCTCAATAGACCCTTGCCTGTGTCCAGGGATAAACTTAGGTTGAATTTTTGAGTCATAATTAACATCATGTATAAATGAGTCCACTAAATTTCAAATTCTTCATTTGCTTCATGATCGTATAAATACATCATTATTAATGGAGCTTGAGGTCTCTATTCTTCTAATGTTGCTCTTATGAATTCCAGAACTCAATTGTATACCCCCTCGGTTCGGGAGAAATGAAAATGGATGGGAAGAGAAAGAAGGATGAAGGAGAAGCTGCTGCTTAAGAAGAAAGAGAAGTAAACCCGTGTAATAAGAAAAGACAGGTATTACCATCTACAATAAAGAACAAGGACAAGAGGGCCGCTGTTCATTCCAAGCTCAAGCATGAAAAGAAACTTGAGAAGCGAAAGAAGCAAAAAGATCGTGAAGCTAAGGAAAAGAAAGCTATGGAGCTCGGGGAAGAGGTCTTTTTTTAACCCCCTACCTTTCATTTGTTTTGAATATACCTTTCATTTGTTTTGAATATTTTGTTATGTTTGATGACCTTTTGGTATCCATAAAGGAATTGCTTTAAGTTGGATTTGAGGTGGGTATTAGTTTTCTTCGGCAAAATAGATTTTGGTGTTTGGCTTTGTTACTCATAATTTTTTCGAATTTGCAGCTACCTCCTAGACCAACACCACATACCATTGAAAACAGAAGGGTTCCTGGTGAAACCATTTGTAAGCCCGACGATGAAGAGGTTTGTCTTTTAATCTCCTTTCAAGTCTCCATCTTGAGTTTTGTTGCTCTTTATTTTTATTCAACCCAAAACATAGTCATCGGGATGTTTTCAGTCATTATTGGTAAAGTAAATACTGTTGAACTTTTCTAAGTGATGGTATGTTGCTCCCTTGCAGTTATTTGCTGGGAATGATGTGGATGAGTTCAGTGGGATTCTGAAACGAGAATTCACTCCAAAAATTTTGATCACCACATGTGGTTTCAACTCAACTGTATGTTCTGCGATACTTACACAGTTGATCTGGTTAAATGTTATGTCCACAACATGGTATTTGATGGATTTTTTTATTTGCAGAGAGGACCAGCTTTCATCTCGGAACTACTGACAGTAATTCCAAATGCTCATTATTTCAAGAGAGGAACCTATGACTTGAAAAAGGTTAGTTGATTTTGACGTCATTGCTTCCTAATCTGTGTGCAATATTTTTTAGGTTACACCTTTCTTTGTTCTGCAGATTGTGGAATATGCAAATAAAATAAAAAGGACTTCACATCTATAGTTGTTGTCCACACTAACCATAGGCAACCAGGTCAGCAGAGCTCTTTGGGTTCCCATTTATTCCTAGATTGCACTCTTGGTTATTCTTTTTTTTTTTTTTTTTTTTTTTTTTTTTTTTTTAATGTTATATACCTATCTTTGTTATGGTTTCAAGTTTTCTGATCAGACGTTATTTCATGAATATCTTCAAAAAAAATCTCTGTAGATGCTCTCCTCATTATTGGCTTACCTGATGGACCAACTGCACATTTTAAGCTCTCAAGTCTGGTCTTGCGCAAGGATATTAAGGTATGTCATTTTACACCCATGCATGCCTGGCTCATTGCTTACGTTAGGATGCAGTGCAGGAAGTTTACTGTGTTTACGCCTGCGTGTCAACTGTATGTCCCAATGACTTCTATTTGTTACTGGCAGAATCATGGTAATCCAACTCTTCACATGCCTGAGCTAGTGATGAATAATTTCACGACACGTTTGGGACATCGTGTTGGGAGGTAAAATCCTTACCCTTTGAAGTTGGATATCCCCATATAGTATCTTTGTTGTTTAGCTTCTCTTGGATTTAATTCCATGTGTATACTTGTCTCCTAATCTTTTCTCTCTCGACATGTTCTGTTTAGGATGACACAATCACTCTTCCCTCAAGATCCTAATTTTTGAGGAAGAAGGGTTGTAACCTTCCACAATCAGCGTGATTTCATTTTCTTTCGCCACCATAGGTTTGTCTTTGTACGGTTATGTTTGCTCTGAGCATAACACATTGCTTAAGGGTACTAATTATTAATTAATTTTTGTTCCACATGGTAGTAATATTTCTTTCAGTATGGTGCTAGGTGTATTTTTGACCAGAAAGAAATCAAGCCGCTCGATGGGAAAGGTAAAAATAAAGAAACCAAGGAGAAGAAGCTTGGAAAAGTGATTACTCGCCTGCAGGTTAAAACTTTTACCTTCCTACTACATAACCATCTGAGTTTGGTAACAGTGATAAGTCGTATAATTTGCGAGCAGAATACTTGTTTCAAACCTGTTATTGAGTAACTTACAGAAAAAAAATAAAAAGAAAAAGGAAAACTTTTACCAACTCAAGTATGAAAAAAGGAAATTATTTCTCCATATAAAACACTCTGATACATTAAGAAGGGTGGCAGGATGACTGATTTATAGTGAAGTTGTCACATGTCGTACACATGTTGGCTAAAATATCCTTCCGAAAACGTGCAGGAATGTGGTCCACGTTTCACGCTTAAGTTGATCAGTTTACAGCACGGAACATTTGATACTAAAGGAGGGGAATATGAATGGGTTCACAAGGTATTATGTTTCCCCCAGTGAAGTTGTCACATGACATGACAGTCTTCGTACACATGTTGGCTAAAATATCCTTCCGAAAACGTGCAGGAATGTGGTCCACGTTTCGCGCTTAAGTTGATCAGTTTACAGCACGGAACATTTGATACTAAAGGAGGGGAATATGAATGGGTTCACAAGGTATTATGTTTCCCCCAGTTGAATTAGAAAGAATTTTCCTCTCCTTTTTCCATTTAATTTGTTTGCTTACCTTGCTTTTGTTTTTTCGATTGTTTGCCGGAAATGGATACGAGCCGCCGAAGATTTTTCTTGTGAGCTTTCTGGAGATTTTGAAGGAAGTGGCGTCCACGGAAGATTTTTTTTTCCTCCCCCTCTCTTTTCCTCAAGTATTTGGTGAAAAAGAGTAGCATTTTTGTAGGTATATTCTGAGTGAGCTGAAAGAAACCTTGTTTGTTGACATATGGAAAAACTAATTGGATTCTAATAGGCAGTACAGGGATTAACTTATGTATGTACACAAAGATCTCATGTTGGTCAATTCTGACCTTTATATACAGAACTATAATATAAGTAAATTACGAATAATATGATCCACATCATTATTTTTCATTTGATAATGATCGGAACAAAAACCTTTGGTGCACGATGCCCCAAATTGACAAGTGAATACTCCCTCCGTTCTTTTTAATAGGCTGGTTTTGTTTTTTGAGAAAATTAAGGAAATTAAGAGAGCCAATCATTGAAAGTGGTCCTCATGATACTTGTTAATAAAAGTGAAGTGAAATGGTCCCCATACTTTCCCAATTAGGAAACCAGCCTATTTTTTGTAACATTTATTTATAGAAACCAGCCTATTATTTAAGAACGGAGGGAGTAGAATCTTTAGAGCAACCACGTACACACATATTTTCGAAACCAACGCCAATAACCAATAAGCTTATGCTTAACGCCGACATATTGTGGTTAAAAGTAAAAAATAGCTAAATAGCTAATCAAGTTGCAAAAGAAGTACTCCCTCCGTTCTTAAATAATAGGCTGGTTTCTATAAATAAATGTTACAAAAAAAAATCCCCGGTTTCTAATCGGGAAAGTCAAACGTTACTTTATTTTTCTTACCATTTTTCTCTCAACTTTTTTTGATGACAAGTGTCATGGGACCATTTCACTTTATTTTCTTTTCACGACAAGTGTCATGGGGACCATTTCACTTCACTTCTTTTATTGACAAGTATCATGAGGACCACTTTCAATGATTGACTCTCTTAATTTTTTTAATTTTCTCAAAAAACAAAACCAGCCTATTAAAAAAAAACGGAGGGAGTATATTCTTTCCTCTTTTTTGGAAAAAACTAAGAAGAAATAATCTTTTGGCGAATCAGGAAAAAAAAAGTGATTCGATTAGCGATCGCCTAAGGGAACTTGATAGTTATAAGTACAGTGAATCTACAAAGACATAACATCCCTTGATAAACTTCGGTGCTCCAAAAGAAACCTCATAAAACCAAGGCACAGCTACTAGTATTAGCTTAGCCAATCAAATTGTATTGTTGGTAATGAGTACCACCGATACAGTACCAACACCGCAAGCCATGCCTGAAAACTTAACCGGCCAAGAACTTCCTCAGGTAAACATAACTTGTTTTTTCTTCTGCACTTGTTCTTATCAATGTGGCTGCTATTTGTTTGGGCAAGAATTATATACACATGGTTGTCAAAAAGAAAAGGTACACTCCCATTGCATATATCGTGTTCATTACTTCATTTATCTCGATATAAAATTCCATGTTGTTGATAGAAATTATGGCAAACAAGCTCAAATAAAACTCCAAAAATATTATTATTAGTGAGTGCATTGGTCCTCATTTGGCACCCAAAATTGGTCCACGTAAGTGAACTCCAATGTAGTAGGCATCTACCAACATCTAAAACTTTTCGACGGATTTAGTTGGTTATGATTGTTGCTTGACCTTCGAAAAAAGCTTATAAAACCGGCCCATTTTCTTTAGATAGTAGACATGGAGAGTGGAGTGATACATTCGTCAAGATAAGCATAATATATATCTCCCATCGTTGAAAAACAATCAACACCGCCCAATGCAGAATAAAGAGAATCTCAACCCTTTGCCTTTCTTTAATAAAGACAGTCATTAGTAACGAAATCCCTTATTATTAAGATTAAAAGTAGTTTTGTGTTTTACATTTTCTCCTTAGAGCATCTCCAATGCTAGAGGTCAAGGTCATTTTATGTGGATGTCTTATTTATACCTTTTGGGTGTGGGTCATTTAGAGCATCTCCAAGAGCGGGTGAAAATTTTATTTTTTTTATGACACATAGGATTTTAGACCTTCATTTACATAAAATGCATCTCCAACAGTGGGTCCTATTAAGTAGGAAGGATGTCAAAATAAATACGAAGGTCTTAGAGAAAGTCTTATTTAGACCTTGAGAATAACCTCCATGTCATCTTTTTAATTATATTTTAAATTTTTATCTTTAAATAAATTTTTCTAAACCAATAATAAAAAGGGAATCAATTTAATAATTATCCAAAAATAACAAATCTTAGAAATATGACCCCCACCATTGGAGATAGTTCATGAGCAAAGTATTACTATTTTTGCCACAAACAAATCATCCCATAAATAAGGATCTAAATAAAAATTCCACGTAGGATTTTTAGCACCCACTGTTGGAGATGCTCTTACTATAGGACAAAAAATAATAAAGAGAAAGGCTTTCTACCTAAAATCCATCTTCAATCCCCAAGGTCCTATCTTACACTTTTTGTCTAAATCTAGACACAAAAGATGATGTGGACTTATGACACAATGTCATGAAGGAAGTCTTATTTAGACTTTCTACTTTACCCCAATTTTAGCCATGTCATCTTACCTATGACCCTCACCTTTGCATTGAAGATAAAACTTTGGTGAAAAAAAATATTAAATCCTATGTGTCATACTCATTTAAGACCTTTACCCATTGCATTGGAGATTCTCTTAGACTTTCGGTTTCACGTATCGTCGTCCGTATTCCATCCCAGAACAAAAAAGATTTTAAAACAATATATTTTTTTGTAGAATAAAATTTAGAGAGAGAAGGAGCCACACAACGAGTTTGTATTTTGTATATAAAAACAAACACAAAAACTCAAATCTTTCATTGGGTTTTCGTTCGTTCTTCTTTCTTACAATCAAACATTATTCTGTTGCTTGTTGTTTGGGTTCATCGTTAAATCCTAAGAAAGAAATTTGACCTTTGTATTTGAAATTGGTTTTATGTTCAAAAACAACAATCTCTTTAATCTTCTCTCTTTGTTTATTTTCTTTCTTCTGTTTCTCTCTTTATCCAATCTTCAACACCAACAGCAACAACTAATCGAAGAACCAGAACCAGAACCAGAACATTACCCACTTCTTAAACGATACAGTGAAATGGTAAAGTATCAAATTCGGATGGTGTATTTTGGATATGGGTTTGGTTGAATAGAAATGTGTTTGTGGATTTCATGATGTTTATTGATTGTGATGTTGATATTTGTGTAAAAGCAGGTGGTGGATTCAAATTTTGTAAAGATAAATACAAGTGGAGGAATTGACAACAATACCAATAATAACAATAGTAGTAAAGTTAAAGGAAGAATATCAAGGATTGGAAATTATGCATCAATGGCCGACCCTTGTATTTCCTGTACTACATTCAATATTCTAGCACCTATCTACAAAAGACTTGATAAAGAGGTAAACCTTTTCATGTATTTGATGTTATGTTGTTCCTTTTTGGCTCTCAATGCATTTTTTTTGGAAAATTGAATCACAAATTTTGAAATTTGAAGTATTCTGAATATGGTTTATGTTGATTGTTATTGAGAACATAAAAATTGTTTGAATCCAAGCTGTTTGTTTAAATGTCTGTGTGGGGTACTTAAGCTTTTCTTTTTGATTATTGTTTAGACTTTAGAAACTAATGGTTAGTATTGGTTGGTGTTGCATAACAGAATCAAAGCCGCCGAGAAAGCGAATACAGAGCATACTGGTTTAGCAGAAACCGAAGTATATTAGATCTTTTGTTGTGTGATAGATCGTCAATCATATGTCTTCAGGTAAGTTATCAATGCATTTTTATTTGTTTTTGTTACTTTGGCTGTTCTTTGATTTTGACTTAGTATAATAACTCTGCTATTCAAGGATATAATTGTGAGTGCGATGAATTTGCTGGTTTAATATGGATTCTTTTCTCAATAGGAATTTTGGGTTGGAAATGAAGAGCTTGTTGAAATGTATGAGAAAAGACTTGGTAATGCAGGCTATACTAGTTTCAAGCTAGCACGCACAAACAACCGAGGAGATGGTATGGTCCCTTTTTTCGGGTTGAACTTTTTCTTGGATCTTCGTTATTACTGACTGCCAAAAAGGATATCAATTATTCGCTTGGAACTTCTTTTTTCACCAACAGTGCATCTAATTCTGATCATGAATCACTTTCCCCCCTTTAACTTTTCTTGTTTCACAAATGATTCTTACTCGATAAGCTCGTCTAATTGATTGGCGCTTCACTTATTCCGAATTAATGTCGGTTTCTTTGGTTGGTCTTGATCTTTCTATTTGTCTGTCTGGAATACTAGTTTTGTGGCCCCTCAACCATGAGTCGACCAACCCTAATGAAACATAATTTATTGATATAAAGTAATGATTATTTTAACTTTTTTTGTTTAGTATATCGTTGCTCAAATTTGAGAGATATTCTTTGTTTTTTCAAACTTGTAAGGGGTATTTTGCACCCATCTTGCAAATTTGGGAGCACTCATTCTGTATAGATTACTACTTTATATTAATAATTTTGAAAGGACTTACTTATAATATCGTTGAAAATGAATATGACGTATGGTGTTGATCAAATTAAGTTCATCTAGGGAAGCTTTGGTGATGAGGGCATAGAAAACAAATAATATGTCCATAGTCAGCTTGGAAATCATGTTTAAATGTAAGTATAGATGTGTTAAGTCAGAGATGCATTTCGGATTCCTTCATTTAAAATAATTGAAAAGATTAAGTCAATCAAATTATCGATCATGCATAAATGAGCATGCTTATCACTACTTGGTCGTACCAATTTTAAAGCATGTCATAAGTTTTCATGCAAACATCACGGTAAAAAGCTTTCAGTGAAGAACCAAAAGGGTAATAATATATATTGTACTGCCATTATATTTAACCAGAAACAATTTGTATACTAAACTTAAATATTTTTATGTGTTTTGATTTCTAACAAACTCTTTCTGTTATGAACAGGTTTGCTCACCGCAGTTCATAAGGATTACTTTACAATTTTAGACTATAGAGAATTGCTTTTCAATGATTTCGGAGATCGTGTTGCGCAACTGTTACACGTTGAATCAGTTGTGCCCTTCTCACCCTGTCGGCATAAAAATGTTTTGCAAGAAATTCTCATCGTGAATACCCATCTGTTATTTCCTCATGATTCTAGTCTTTCCATCGTACGGTTACATCAGGTAGAATTATCTGCCGCAAATATGTAATTTTCTATATTTTATCAGCAAATTATTATTTGCTTATAGTCGAGACAGAACTAATTTATAAGTATATTTTATGTTCTGATAAAACAGGTTTACAAAATCCTTAAGTATGTAGAATCCTACCAGAAAGAAAACAAGCTTAATCCTATGCCAATACTACTCTGTGGGTAAGTTTTTGACCCCGTTCTTTATCAAAGGTCACGATAATATAATAAAATCCTTAACTTTATTCTGCGTGCTTTTTCACAGTGACTGGAACGGGAGCAAGCGGGGACACGTCTATAAGTTCCTTAGATCCCAGAGTTTTGTGTCGTCATATGATGCTGCTCATCAGTATACGGACAGCGATGCGGATGCCCACAAGGTTATTACTTACTATATAGTTTCGGATAGAAATTTCATCTCTCTCCTTGGAGATTACCTCCAAAGGTTTAAAATAAAATGTTTCTCATGCTATTTAGAGTTTTGTTACAGTGGGTTAGTCACCGAAATCATCGAGGGAACATCTGCGGTGTAGATTTCATATGGCTTCTTAATCCTACTAAGTATCGGAAACCACTAAAAACAAGTTGGGGTGAAGCTGTCTTTAGTATAATTAAGGTGAGTTAAACAAATATTATAGGATGAATTTAATGCCGAAACTATCTCTCTAGAGTGATCACTTGTAGTAAAAATGTTTTTTGATGCTAAGTTTGTTTTGGTTGCAGTACCAACTACGTGACGCTTCCTTGAACGAAAGTGATGCATTTGTGTTCTTGAAAGCTGATAGTCCTGGTGATTACATTACCTACTCTGCTTTCTGTGAAGCACTGCGTCAGGTATATACCATATGTATACTATAAGAGATGAAATAAAGTAAATTATGTTATACAACATAGACCTAATTATATTCCACATGATTCAGCTTGGTTTAACTGGTGACCCTCATACACTGAGTTCTGAAGAGATCGAGGATGTGTGGATCCAAGCGGACGTAGATGGAAATGGTGTTGTCGACTACTGTGAATTTCAGGTAATTGATTTTTATTTTATCGACTATTTGGTCAAGTTTCAGTATCTTGGTTGCTGCGTTGCTCGCTTGATAATACTTATCACGCCTGAAAATTCAAAAGTTTGTTCCACTGGTAGTTTGTAATTAGGTATTTTCTGATCCCGATCGATAATGAGCTGGTAATCTGCTAAAAGAAAGGGTTTGCACCCACACAACCCCTTTTAGAACACATTTTGGAAGCCAACTCCTCTATCTGAATCGATGAATTGTAATACCACCCTGATGATCACCCCTGGGTTAAGGAAAATGTCATTAGTTTAGGTTTCTGATGAAAGAAGTTGCTAGTGGTGTTCTTGATTGCCCTTGGAGGTGGTTTAGTTGGTTTATTACTCCATATAGAAACTTTTGCGTAATCCAATGGTCTCTGTATTATTGCCTTTTGATTGATATTTTAATTTTGGTATTGCAGCAGCGAATTTGGGATCCAGTATGTTGTTTTGACCAAATAGAGGAAAAGATCGAAGAGAGCACAGGAGATATCGTAGAGGAGGAACAAATGTATGGTTTTAACGTGAAGAATGCAGTTCTCTTCCCCCGTGAAGTAGAGAAAGGTCTGTGGCCAGAAAACTACTCTCTTTCAGACCACGCACGACTAACAGTAGTTTTCTCACCGGTAAGCATGCTCACATCGCAACCAATCTGCTAGTAATTATTAAGACCATGGTGGTAAAAATCCCCACGGCTTCTGTAAACAATACGAATTGATCCAACCAAGAAATTAAGAATTTTTTCTTAGTGGTTGAGAGATAATTGTATACTTTTTGTTGAAATCATGTAGTAGGTATTGTAAATCCCAGTATTGGGCTGTACCATGAAGTAAAGCTATCTTGTAACTGTGGGTTCCGGTCTGCCTTAACCGATTTTACGTGTTAAAGTTTAAATGAGAAGAGAAAAAAGAACGAAAAGGAGAGAATTTGAGGCACTTCATGGCTAGTTTGAGGCCTATCTCTAAAAAACAAAAAATGATATATATTTTGAAGTAAAATGAAAAACCCTTTAGTCAAATAGTTTACTTAATGGCTAATTTGTTTCTGGTGTTAATTTGGTTGATTAAGAGATGGTTAATATTGTTAATTTTGAAATCAACATCAAAAGATAGAAATTTTTTGTTTTTATTTTGAAAAAACTCAACCCAAAATCGGATTGATGTTTTAATTCACGAAAAACACCCATAATTGATGCATATTACTTACTAAATAGCCCGATTGTAAGAATCGGTTCATGTGGACATTTACACGAAGCGATTATGGGCTTAGCAGTTAAGAAATAAAATGCTATATAATACGTTTAGGTAAACACTCACATAATCCGATTCTAGCATAAATAACATACAACAAATTAGGCATTTCTTTCGTACAAAAATCGGGCAATATAGGCATGAACATTGATCGACTCTGGTTAAATGTTCCTCAACCAGAAAACACATACATAATAGATCGATTGATGTGGGCATGAACGTCGATCAATTATCATAGGAATCGGTCAACAATATGGACATGAACGTCTGTCGATTATGGTAAGAGTAATGGGCTACAATCGACGATGTTTAGTTTGCAAAAAAAAAAAGGATGATGAAATTTCCTTCAAATCGGTCGATGTAATTAGAATCAATTGATGGTAGTTTAGGAATGACTTGAATAAATTTAAATGTAGAAGGATAAGACTTAGATTGAATTTTAATAGTGAGGTTGTTAGAGCACTGCTCGGTCAAACTCGCATGCGTTGTTATCTCAAGCATGTTTGTCAATGTTAGTGATCAAAACTATAAGTCTTGATTTCTAGTCTACTATAGCTAAGTCTCGGACTAGGATAGAAAGTGTAGTTGAGTTCAAGAACTCCATGGCGATCATCATACAAGACGAAGAACTACTCATGGAACTGGTGGAACTTCATCGACTAAAAGGTATGTGGAGACTTGAACTTATCTATCACTCAAAAGTCTATCTACTCTATCTAATATCTTAAGACAAAAGTCGTTTTGCTATATAGACTTTGATTATACACATTTGCTATTTCGAGCCGAGTTTATCTCGCTTATCTATTTCTCGAAATATGTGTTGGTAAGCTTTCGCTTTGACCAAGTTCATCTTTACCTAGTGACGAAAGTCATGTTATGTTTCAATTAAATTGAAAATGGCTTTGACGAAAAATAGTTTGTGAATAACAACTATATAACGTCCTCTTAGAATGTTTCAATGATTGAAATGAGAGTTTAGATTATATAACCATTGTTGGATATAAGCATTGTGTGAAAACGCATACATGTATAAGTCCTTATTCCTTGAACCAAAGTATGCTTACTTTGCTGCTCAGGAAACCGGAACAAGAGTCCGTGAACCCAGTCCGCAAACCCAGTCCGCGTACTGTCAGAGGTTCTCTTCCCGAGAAAATCTGCTGGAGTTTGTAAACTTGTTACAAACTTATTCCGGTTACTTAAGTACGCGTACATAGGTTGGTTATTTTCTAAAAACGATTATTCGTGAACTTATACTTATATTCACTAAGGAATGCAAGTTTGCAAACCGTGGTTATAAAGTTCATGAATCGATTCGAGTGAATCAAATCGTTTTTGCTTCGATTGTGTCTTGTATACTTCTATAAGATCTAAGCAATTGAACAACTCTCTAACTAGTTCATTTGAGTCATTTGAACTAGTTATGGTGAAGAAGAATATGGTTAATATGAAAGTGCTCATATGGTAACCATTTGGTTAACTATTGTTGAACCAACAAATGTACATGTTTGGGTACGGTTACACAAACTTAAAAACGTGCATTTCATTTGTGTGTAACAAGCTATGTTTTCGATCTAACGGTTGAATGATATTAGCTTGAATCTAATCAGGTTTTCATCTAACGGTGAATATTGAATGCTTTGTTACCAAGGTAACATTGATTGCAAACCCTGATTTGAAAGACTATATAAGGGAGAACTCTAGCAACTGGGAAACCTAATCCCCACACCTCATGTGTGATACTAGTTGTATAAGCTAGAGTCGATTCTCCTTTAACCTTAGGTTTCTACCGAGACCCTGTAGGTTAACGACTTGAAGACTTCATTGGGATTGTGAAGCCAAACCGATACTACTTTCTTGTAGTTGTGTGATCTGATCTTGCTGTTTCTATAGTATTGAGTACAATCGTAACGATTGGCTTGAGATTGATATCTCCGATAGGCAAGATATAAAAGTAATCACAAACACCTTCATCTCATCGTTTGTGATTCCACAATATCTTCTTTCGCCGCGTCGATTAAGATTATTGTGAGGTGATTGATAATACTAGGTTGTTCTTCGAGAATATAAGTCCGGGTTATCAATTGGTTCATGTTCACCTTGATTTATCAAAAGACGGAACAAAACTCATAGGTATTTCTGTGGGAGACAGATTTATCTATTACCGTAGACTTTTCTGTGTGATACAGATTTGTTTATTAAAGTCTTCGACTTTGGGTCGTATCAACTCTTAGTTGTGGGTGAGATCATCTAAGGGAATCAAGTGCGCAGTATCATGCTGGGATTAGAGACGTAAGGAGTGCAACTGTACCTTGGATCAGTGTGAGATTGATTGGGGTTCAAATAAAGTCCAGACCGAAGTTAGTTTGTAGTAGGCTAGTGTGTGTAGCGGCTTAATACAGTGTGTTCAATCTGGACTAGGTCCCATGGTTTTTCTGCATTTGTGGTTTCCTCGTTAACAAAACTTCTGGTGTTTGTGTTATTTCTATTCCGCACTATATTTTGTTATATAATTGAAATATCACAGGTTGTGCGTTAAGTTCAATCAATTAGAATATCCAACCTTTGGTTGTTGATTTACATTGATTGACACTTGAACAATTGTCTTTGGTACCGTTCAAGTTAATTTCTCTTGTATTCAATTAGACTCGCAGATTTCTATTTGCTTGAGTAAGTATTGAATCTAGAAATTGAGATATAACTCTTTGATATACTTTTTGTTAAGATTGAGTCTGACTGTCTAGTTGATTCTCTTAAAAGTATATTGGAGTTAGTCCATACAGATTGCTAAGCGAAATATTGGGTGTGGTTGTTGTACCCCCACTTTTTCAGACGTTAACTTAGTACTTTTACCCAGTTTAGACACCTCTTATCCCCTTTCTGTAGGTGGGTGAAGAAAATGATAGGCCTCAAATATAATAATAGTTGATGTAAGGTTAATCCTCAAATTTCCCAAAAAAGGAAATGATAGTTGATGTCGTTTACATGGTGAAAAATCATAACACAATCACGTCACCGACTAACGTAAGGTAGTTTTAAATTTATGAAATCTCATATCGTGTCTTTGAGTATTTTCTTCATATTATTGTTTTTATTTCTTAGTTTTCTTGTTTTTCAAAATCCTGATTTATCTAATTATCTAATCTAATCTAGCTAATATAAAACAAATAGGTTTTCTTGGTAGGAGTCTCCCAAAAGTACCAAATTGTCCTCGTATAAATTTCTAAGCTATATCATGTAAATATGCTTCAAAAAAAAAATCATGCAAATTCAATAAGAATAAAGGTAAAAACGTACATTAAATAAATATTTACATATTAACAGAAATACCATTATTTTAAAAATAGATCAAAAATTTAAAAACTTAACATCTTTCCAAAAATACACCGGACTTTTTTAAAGTTTATATGTTTGAATTATCGACGTAACGAGTACAAATAAGAATATTATATTTTTATTTTACTCAAAAAATTTCATTGTTTTCAAATTTCATATTGTGGAATGCGTCAAATTCAAGCATGTGCATCGCACATGTGTTCACACGAGTATTGTATAATAATTATATCCACTTTGTGAGATTAGAGTTAACTTTTTGGTCAGGAAATGTCTAACATAATCACATTGATTCTAGAAGTATTCGCAACATACTTTCAACATACTTTCTTTAATTTTATTTGGCTGCTAAAAGTTGTTAAAATCTCACAATCAATCTACCATTTATATGGTTTCCCAATGCTTATAAGATTACCACACGTTCTACTATTCTTGAAGGCCCTTTCTTTTTTCTCTCGTATTATTGATAAAAGAGGACCATATCATCCATACGGAGACCTTCAACAAGCTATTACATTATAGATCTAGTTCTGTGTGTTTAGATAGTCTAGAATTGTCCATAAGGCATTTCATGTCTAGACATGTTTAATAGCACATTTGTTACAAAAAAACAGATAACTTAGCTTCCCAGATTATATTTCTTCTAATTTTTATTTTAAAAGACTGAACTCTAAAATTTATATCAAATTTAGTTGTGTTGCCAAAGCATGTTCTGATTTTGTATCTTTTCTCTCTATCTTTTGCATAATTTTCTATTAGCACCAAAACAGTTGGTTCAGAATCACATTATCATATTAACGATCAACTTCTCTCATAATGATATCTATACTACATAGTATCGTCATAATATCGACCAATTTCATTCTTCTGAAGGTAATGGTGTGCTCATTGGAAAGTTGCATCAACTCTTGCTATCTCCAGTTGTTCCCTGGTTGGATAATCTACATGCAATCCTCTATTTTTTCTGATACACCCTATGTGAGCACTCACTCCATAACTCCCCAAACACTTCATTCTGTTGCCCATTGGAAAATTGCAGTTACTCCCGTTATCTCTAGTTGTTCTCTGGTTGTACAGTCTGCATGCAACCCTCTAACTTCTCTGATACACCCTGCATGATTACTCATTGTCAGTCCAATCCTAACTTAGCCCAAGTGTAGTTCACTTTTTAACGATGTACTGTTATAATTTTCTACATCAATTAGTTTGCTCGTTCCCGTGTAGCTAACGCCGAATATAGTTTTTCAGCAATAGATAGCATCAGAGTTTCTGGACATATTACTTATAGATTAATACTAGCCGGTGGAATACGTTTTTATAAAACTTCTTCATTGGATTTGTACAAAACAAAAACCCATAAAAGTCAATCAACATAACTCAAAGATTTTTTCCTAATAATATGATAATAAAATTGATAGTTGTTCATACCTTTTGTTATACTCTCCAATTCTTCTTTTTATTTAGGGTTATTTTATTTTTGGTACTCATGTTTGTTAGAGCATAGCTCGGTTGAACCCACCAAGCGTTGGTATGTCAAGTTTGGTTGTCATATTTTAGTATCAAAACTCATCTAGAGTCGCTTGATTAAATACTAGAGTTAACTTCGCTTAGGTTAGACTATAAAGTCTAGGAATGTTAAGACGTACAAGTATTACTCTGAAGACCTGAAGAAGTGAATAAATAACGACTGCAACGACGACATCATCCTTCCTCTTGAGGTTAGCAATATTGACTTGATCTTGTTTCCATTCCTAACGTATCTTTTAAGTCGGATTATATTGAAAACATAGCATGCAAAGCTGTATATAAATAACACTCTAGTGGTTAGACTTGGTCATATAACATTATGATCAAAGTGTCAAGGAATCTATTGAATTACAAAGTATAAACGCTTATCTTTTGGAACGTCATAAATACGACATCCACATAATCTTGATTATGTGTGCATTATATAGGTATGATTTCACCCTAGGAAAAATTGTGTTATAACATTTGTTTTAAGGAACTACATATATGAACTTGTTTCATAATAGAAAGGAAATCATGATTGGTCAGGTTGTCTATTGAATATCTTTTGAATGACCAATATAAGATGACAAGGTAGAACCTATCTTAACTTGTTGAGATTTGAGGAATAACCGATCATAGCCTATATTATATATAGCTAGTTATAATCGGTCACAAGTTATATTGGAAATCAAGGTGTAACCGATCACAAACTATATTGGAATGCAAGTTGTAACCAGTCACAAGTTACTTTGGAATCTAAGGTATAACCGGTCACAGGATGAATTGGGAAGTTAGTTGTAATCGGTCGGAAGCTACCTTTGGGAAGCAAGGTGTAACCGGTCACAAGCTACTTCGTGAATAAAGGTGTAACCGGTCACAAGCTACTTTGTGGAGCAAGGTGTAACCGATTACAACCTATCTTGGGAATCATGTTATATCTGGTCACAACATATTTTGGAGTGATGGTATGTTCCATGATCAAAACCAAGTTTCCACGATTCACATATTTCTTCATGATGTGTGTGAATTAGGGTTTTGGGTTTACTAAGATGAGAAGCTTTTTGATGTCGACATTATTTGGACATGTAAATAACTCTTATTATTAATTGTTCAAAGATATTCCTTGATACTCAAGGTGATCCCAGGTTCAAAAAACTGAAAAACATTTAATTATGATTTTCATCATATATGTTTTAATTACCAGTAATTAAAGCATATCCTCTGGAAAATAGTATTAGTTAATGTGCTAGACTAATAATAGAAGTTTTCTATGAGAGTTTTCAGAAATATGGTTTGGCATTTAAGTGGAAATAGGAAAACCTAAATTAGGTACTTTAATGTGAATATCTTGAGAATATTTTCGGTTTTGGAATTTCTTTGTTGTCCAAACAACCTTGGTGTATAAATACTTGAGTTTGCATTTCTTGCAAACTATCCTAAGAGTCAGGCAAACTTCATTCTTGTTGTTTCTGGTGGATCCGTCTATTTGGAGAGAAAAGTACCCTAATTAGGAGAAATCTCTTATGACCGCTCGTTTAAAGACTTTTGTGGGATCAAGAAGCTCTACAAGTACCGTTGGTGGGAAACTATTGTTATTGTAGTTTTCGATTATTGATTTGATTGACCAACGATTGTTGAAACTTTGATTGCACCTAGTTTGTTTATTCTTGAGAACCTTTCTTTTGATATAAGGCTCGCTCAAACTAGATCAAAGTATTGATGGGATCTTTAGAACCATCTTCGGATCTAAAGACATCTTGTGATAATCCATTGTTAACAGACTATGTTCTGTACGTGATTGATCACAAGAGGATTCAAGTGGTGTTGTGCAGGTTATTATTGAAGACAACGAACATCTGAAGACGACGAAGTTTTTCTTATTAGTGTTCGTATCTTGTGAATTGTGTGCACAAACTTTGATCGGCTGAGATCCAGCTAGAATCGTGTTTATCTTTGATTGACTTGATTGTCTAGCTGCGTGAGATCGACATCACCTTATAGTTTCTCTTTGAGATATATATTGATTGATTGCAAATATCGAGTTTGATTATTTTGGTAGTCAAAATTTAGATTGATCTAACTAGAAAAAGGAGTTTATTATATTAAACATAAGAGCCTTTGTCAACGACTCATAATATCTTATTACCAAGATTGAATAGAGTGGTTACCAAACAGATTTATCCTTTACTATTTGGAATACGATCTAAGGATTGGCTATTCACGTGTGTGATTCACGAAGTGAAAGGCGCAGGGATACTAAGGAAACTAAGTAGCTAGGGGTAGTCTACTTGGTCTCAACTATACGAAGTTGGATTAGATTTTGTATAGCGGCTTAATTATGAGAGTATTCAAAACTGGACTATGTCCCAGGATTTTTCTGCATTTGCGGTTTCCTCGTTAACAAAATCTTGCCGAGTCATTTACTTTGTTTTCCGCATTATAATTGTTATTATAATTGAGACCATATCACTTGATATTCATCCTATAAAGTTTCGGTTTAATACCGTACCTATTATCAAGTGAACACTTCGTTGTCGTATCGTCTCGATCTTGAATCCATAGTCAATCACACAAGTGATCTTGTTGTTGTATTGTCTCAATCTCGTATCCATAGACGATCACACGAAGTGTGTACCGAAGTTGTTGTATTTTCTCGACTCTGTCTATAGACGATCACACTTGGTAAAGGACTTACAGGTTGATAAATAAAAGTTTGTGGTGTATTTGGGTACCCTTGTCTTTTCAATTGTTATTAGAGCAAGCAAACACGAAAAGATCTAACAATCCGTGTTTGATGCGATCCAACCTATAAGATTTGAATCAAATGACTGATTCAGTTAACGTAGAACAAGATGGTGATACATTATATTCACAACATACTCTAGAGAAAGTCAATTTGTTTCAAATCCTGATAAATAGCTCAACACTGTTAGTTCATTTGTCGAACACAACTCAGGGAATATTAACTATAATAAGTTAATAAGTAAACAAACACCTGTGATGCACGATTTAGATTCATATGACAGTGATGAGATTAAATTTTTCATAAAACTTGCTAAAAAATATAATCTAAAAGATAATATCTATTATCCATCTGTTGATTGGAACTTCTTCATAATTGTGCTCGACTTAAATAAATGAGGAATTTCTCAAATAGCACAAGGAAACATATGAGATTTGTGAAATCCATACTTGATCTATCTGCAACATGAACAACTTAAGTATTTTCTAAACATAGAATCGTTCACTTTTTGGAGCAATACTTTCGGTCCATACAAACAAAGGTCATGATAAATTTGTACAAGATATTTTTGGACTCTCTTAATGTCAATATTTCGAAGAAAAAAAACTTTCTTGATTTGATTTCCGAATTTTAGCATGTATTCACTGGTTTTTAATATCAAATATAATACCTTTTTGGTTGCTTTGAAACTTGGAAATCAAGTTTTATTTGATATATAAAACATCTTGAAAAATAGATTATTTCTCCACAATAAGATTACGGTTCAAGATGGGTGAAAATACTATTGATATTGATTCTTAATTACAGAAGCTTGAGACTTATCTCTCCTATGAGATTAAGTGCTATTTTTCAAGAGAACATAAGAGGAATCAGTTATATATTGAGCTCATGTTTATGCTAATGCGAGATTTTGAAATTGCGCGTGTATAATTAGAAGCCTCTGCAAAGAATGAGGAATGGCTCGAGTCAAAACTTCTGAAGATGATTGTGGATCTTATTCTTTTTAAGAGGCGACTCAATAAGCTGAAAGAAAATTGGAAACTCAAGAACTTTAACACTGAAGAAACCTCAGTGAAAAATCAGAGCACCTTTAGGGATTAAGTCATTTGCTGAAATACTTGATCCAAGAAAAATATACATCAATCTGTTGATTTATTTCGATATTTTGTATAAGGTCTATTTGAATAAAACTATCTATTATTTATGAATAAATAAAATGATTATTGTTTCATTATTTGATAGTTTCTGATTGCATAGTGATAGGATTCTGGGAATACCTATATGTAATAACAGTAATTGCACGGTGTCTAACAAGTAGACAGAACCAAGTATGGGTCGAACCCACAGGGAGCGGTGGAAAGTACTATAATCAATATCTCTAACAAAACTAACCAGAAATAATATTTTTAGATTTTTAGAATTGAAAACAGAATAATAAAATAAAACCAATGGGAAAGACGGTAACCACGAATGTAAAGTCGGTAACTAGGGTTTTACGGTATCAACTACTATTTCTATTCAAAACTGAAATGAAACAAAATTATGAATATATGTTTTATCTTTTGTTCTATTGACATCACCTATCATAAGCATATATAGTGTCGCAAATATCGCTAGTTCACTAAGAGCATAGCACATCAAAAGAATAAACCTAAGCATAATCAAATTGTTTTAGCGAGAAAATTATACGAAGCTAATTATTAGTTCACAAATATTACTCAATATTACTCGGCTATTCTAAGCATAACCCATCAAAGAATAAACCCAAGCATGGACTATCAAATAATGAGACAAGCATATTTGTAATGCTATATTATGCACATAAGTTTTCCAAATCAGTGAAACAACAACCCATTTTTCAATAAATCAAATAAACAATATTCAAAAATCAATTTTTTCAAATCATAAAGGTCTATTGCTATATATTTTAATTCAAGTAACCTAATACCCTATGTAGTTTCAACCATAAAAACCCTAGTTACAAAAATATCTAGCAAGACATGGCGAGGATCACTAACTAATAAAAACGGAAGCGAAAAAAAAACTTCAAAACCCTTATTTCTCCAGTTGCGCCTCTGTATTCATCTCCTCCTTCATTCTTTTTATCTTTCTGGTAAATAAAAATGAGATGTGGAGATAAAAGCACACCACTGGTTGTGGTTAAGAAATGGACACGTTGTCCACTATCTCAGCTCTAATGGGCTCCATTGCTTGAACCAAAGAAAAAAAATTCACCGTTTACTGTCCGTGAGAACTTGAGTGGTGCGAAAATAGATTGTTCCCTTGCCTGCCAGTCGCTAACTCTCACTGTCTTGGGTACCATGAACTGCGGTATTGGTAGTTTTCGTCGCAAACGCCAATTAAGTTGCAACTTAGCCCTTTATTATCTCGGATGACCGGATTTGTTTGTACTTTCTACAAAAGCACTAAAATAATATTATTAGTCTGATAACGAGTCCTAGCTAATGTAGTTATGGGTAAAAATGTGTCGTCCTTACGTGCTTATCACATAGCCTGTGTAAATATATTTGCGTTCGGTTATGAGATGTTTGATTTCGGTTTTTATTGACCTAAAAAATATTCAATCTCATATGGTGATAGCCCTTATGATTTGTGTGGCCTTTTGATTTAGAAAGATTAAGTTTTATCACTTATTGGTAGGCTTTATCAAAGGATCATAAGGTGTTCCGATTGAAACTCATGTCTGAAAAGTCACAATATGTTGATAATCAATTTATGTTTACATAAGCTGTGTTTAGCATAACATATGTGTTTCGGGTTTAAATTTTTTCTATTGGCACGCATTAGTTAAAACCGACTCAACCTTTCTCTGGTAAAGGTTGATTTTGTTGTTGTTCTTTTGTTCTTGCGAGAGGATGACAACAAACAAGGGGAGAGTTCTTATTGAACTGGTGCTAAAACGATATATCTTTCTAGGGAGAAGTGGCTCCATAAATTGAGGTAACGATTTTTATTATTAGTTAATTGTTTTTCCTATTTAAGAAAAGCTTGAGTTTATTGCATATTATTAGATCACTGCTCGGTCGAACTCGCATGCGTTGCTATCTCAAGCATGTTTGTCAATGTTAGTGATCAAAACTATAAGTATTGATTTCTAGCCTATTTATAGATGTCTCGAACTAGGACATAGATTGTGTAGTTGAGCTTAGTTTTCACGGCGTTCATCATTTGAAGACGAAGAACTACTAAGGGGATCTTGTGGAACTTCATCGACAAAAGGTATGTGGAGACTTGAAGTCATCTATCACTTGGAAAGTCTATTTCTACTCTATCTCCTATATTGAGACATAAGTCGTATTACGATATAGTTTTCTATATACACATTTGAGATTTCGAGCTGAGTTTATCTCGCTTACATATTTCTCGAAATATGTGTTGGCAAGCTTTCGCTTCGACCAAGTTCATCTTATATCATGAGAAATTTACCGAGTAACATCTTACATGGTTTGTGTGATACAATCATTTGGTGTAGACTTGGAATGTTTCGATAATGATTATTTCAATATCTTGAAAATTGCTTTGATGCTAATAGTGTGTGAAAACGGCTATTGTCATCCTCTAAGAATGTTTCAATGATTGAAATAAAGAGCTTAGAATCATGTAACCATCTTTGGATATAAGCATATAGTGTGTTAGCACATTTGTGTATAAGTCCAAAACCGGGAACCAAATGTATACATACTTGTGTGTGTACTAAATGATTAATGGAGACTGGTACGCATACTAGCGGAAGTTCACGACCGTGAATTTCTGCTGAGTTTGGAAATCAAAAACCAACTCAACCAGTTACCAAAGTATGCGTATATGTACGCATACTGGCGGAAAGTTCACGTCCGTGAATTTCTGCTGAGTTTGAAAATGTTAGAGCACTGCTCGGTCGAACTCGCATGCGTTGCTATCTCAAGCATGTTTGTCAATATTAGTGATCAAAACTATAAGTCTTGATTTCTAATCTACTATAGCTAAGTCTCAGACTAGGATAGAAAGTGTAGTTAAGCTCAAGAACTCCATGGCGATCATCATACAAGACGAAGAACTACTCAAGGAACTGGTGGAACTTCATCGACTAAAAGGTATGTGGAGACTTGAACTTATCTATCACTCAAAAGTCTATCTACTCTATATACTATCTTGAGACAAAAGTCGTTTTGCTATATAGATTTGATTATACACATTTGCTATTTCGAGCCGAGTTTATCTCGCTTATCTATTTCTCGAAATATGTGTTGGTAAACTTTCGCTTTGTCCAAGTTCATCTTTACCTAGTGAAGAAAGTCATGTTATGTTTGAATTACTTGAAAATGGCTTTGACGAAAAATAGTTTGTGAATAACAAATATATAACGTCCTCTAAGAATGTTTCAATGATTGAAATGAGAGTTTAGATTATATAACCATTGTTGGATATAAGCATTGTGTGGCAATACATACATGTATAATTCCTTATTCCTTGAACCAAAGTATGTGTACTTTGCTGCTCAGGAAACCGGAACAAGAGTCCGCGAACCCAGTCCGCGTACTGTCGGAGGTTCTCTTCCCGAGAAAATCTGCTGGAGTTTGTAAACTTGTTACAAACTTATTCCGATTACTTAAGTCCGCGTACTTAGGTTGGTTATTTTCTAAAAACAATTATTCGTGAACTTATACTTATATTAACTAAGGAATGCAAGTTTGCAAACCGTGGCTATAAAGTTCATGAATCGATTCGAGTGAATCAAATCGTTTTTGCTTCGATTGTGTCTTGTATACTTCTATGAGATCTAAGCAATTGAACAACTCCCTAACTAGTTCATTTGAGTCATTTGAACTAGTTATGGTGAAGAAGAATATGGTTAATATGAAAGTGCTCATATGGCTAACCATTTGGTTAACTACTGTTAAACCAATGAATGTACATGTTTGGGTACGGTTACACAAACCTAAAAACGTGCATTTCATTTGTGTGTAACAAGCTAAGATTTCAATCTAACGGCTGAAAGATATTAGCTTGAATCTAATCAGGTTTTCATCTAACGGTGAATATTGAATGCTTTGTTACCAAGGTAACTTAGATTGCAAACCCTGATTTGAAAGACTATATAAGGGAGAACTCTAGCAACTAGGAAACCTAATCCCCACACCTCCTGTGTGATACTAGTTGTATAAGCTAGAGTCGATTCTCCTTTAACCTTAGGTTTATACCGAGACCATGTAGGTTAACGACTTGAAGACTTCATTGGGATTGTGAAGCCAGACCGATACTACTTTCTTGTAGTTGTGTGATCTGATCTTGCTGTTTCTATCGTATTGAGTACAATCGTAACGATTGTCTTGAGATTGATATCTCTGATAGGCAAGATATAAAAGTAATCACAAACACCTTTGTCTCATCGTTTGTTATTCCACAATATCTTCTTTCGCCGCGTCGATTAAGATTATTGTGAGGTGATTCATAATATTAGGTTGTTCTTCGGGAATATAAGTTCGGGTTATCAATTGGTTCCTGTTCACCTTGATTTATCAAAAGACGGAACAAAACTCGTAGGTATTTATGTGAGAGACAGATTTATCTATTACTGTAGACTTTTTTGTGTGATACAGATTTGTTTATTAAAGTCTTCGACTTTGGGTCGTAGCAACTCTTAGTTGTGGGTGAGATCTTCTAAGGGAATCAAGTGTGTAGTATCCTGCTGGGATCAGAGACGTAAGGAGCGCAACTGTACCTTCGATCAATGTGAGATTAATTGGGGTTCAAATACAGTCCAGATCGAAGTTTGTTTGTAGTAGGCTAGTGTTTGTAGCGGCTTAATACAGTGTGTGTTCAATCTGGACTAGATCCCGGGGTTTTTCTGCATTTGCGGTTTCCTCGTTAACAAAACTTCTAGTGTCTGTGTTATTTCTATTCCGCATTATATTTTGTTATATAATTGAAATATCACAGGTTGTGCGTTAAGTTCAATCAATTAGAATATCCAACCTTTGGTTGTTGATTTACATTGATTGACACTTGGATATTGGTCTTTGGTACCATCCAAGTTATCTCTCTTGTATTTAATTTGCTTGAGTAAGAATTAAATCGAGAGATCGAGATAATATAACTCTTTGATATACTTTGTTAAGATTGAGTCCAGTTGATTCTCTTGAAAGTATATTGGAGTTAGTCCATACAGATTGCTAATTGAAATATTGGGTGTGGTTGTTGTACCCTCGCTTTTTCATAAAACCAAAACAAACTCAAATCTGGTTACTTAAGTACGCATACTTAAGTGGTTACTTTCTAAAATCGGTCATGTACATGAACCTAAACATTTATAAAATAAGGAATGCAATCTTTGCAAACCGTGGCTATAATGTTCATGTATTGATTCGAGTGAATCAAACCGATTTTGTTTCAATTGTGTTCTTGTATACTTCTATGAGAATATAACAATTGAACGTTATGGTTAAGATGAATAAGGTTGCTATCAGAGTGATCATATGGCTAATGTCGGCTAACTATTTGTGAACCAACATGGTGTACACGTTTAGGTACGGTTACATAAACCTAAATGAGGGTACATGGTGTACTCAATCAATATTGCCATGGAGTCTTGAGCTCAACTACACTTTCTATCTTAGTCCTAGACCTTTAGCTAAAATAGGCTAGAAATCAAGACTTATAGTTTTGATCACTAACATTTACAAACATGCTTGAGATAGCAACACATGCGAGTTCGACCGAGCAATGCTCTAACAGTTTCTCATATCTTTGTGTAGCACAAACCTTGGTTGGCTGGGATCCAACTATAATCGGATTTATTCGATTGATTAGTTGCATGAGATTGGTAACACCTAATAGTTCTCTTGAGATCTATTTTGATTGTTACAAATCCGAATTTTATTACTTGGGTAATAGAGATTTGATTGATCTAACCAGGCAAATGAGTTTATTAGTTTAAACGGAAGAGTTTTTAAATATGACTTGAGATATCTTTATCTGGAAAGAATCAAGAGAGCTGTTACCAAACAAATTTGTTGTTTCTTTACTGTTTGGAATACGATCTAAAGGAATTGTTCTAGTGTGTGCACTTATTGAATGTCGGAAGCGCATGGATATTGAAGAAACTAAGTGAACTAGGGTCAGTTGCTTGGTCTCAACTATACGAAGTTGGTTTAGATTTTGTATAGAGGCTTAATTATGAGAGTATTCAATTATGTACTAGGTCCCGGGGTTTTTCTGCATTTGCGGTTTCCTTGTTAACAAAATCTTGCTGTGTCATTTACTTTTCCTTTCCGTAATTATAATTGTTGTTATTATAATTTAAAGTAAATTACACAAACGTTAACTCCGTTTTACTTGATAGTGATCCTATAAAGTTTGGTTAAGTCCGAACCTATTATCAAGTAATCACACTTTGATCGTTGTATTGTATCGATCTCGTATCAATAGACGATCACACAAAGTGTGAATACCGATTTGTCGTATTGTCTCGACTTTGTCCATAGACAATCACTTTCATTAAGAGGACTTATATGTGGATAATTTAAAGATTGTGGTGTATTTGGGTACCCTCGTCTTTTCAATATGTTCCCCAATATCTCTTTGAACAAGATGAGGAACATGGATCCCAAGAAGCATTAAAGCTAAGTTAATTTAGTATCACTAGGGATGAAGCACCATAAAATATCCACTATGTCTTTGTATCCAAAGCTCCTCTATCATGTAGTTTGAATAAGTATGATTATATCTATAACTATTTGTTAAATTTTGTGTATTAAATATTGAATTTGTTTAGAAATATATATTATATTATAAGATGTATTCCCTTTTAGAGTATCCGAGAGGTATCCCTGAGTATCTCATACCATTTTCGTAGTTAATAAAAAGGGATACTTCAAATAGAGTATCTGATATGTGTCCCCAAGTATCCCCAAGTATCTGATACTGATACGGCGTCTGATACTGATGGGTGTAGAATACACCTTATTTACTATATATTGTTTATGCTTTCTTTGCTATTTTTCTTGTAAATTATGTATTTTACGCGTGTTTTTGAGTTACTAGATACTCTGGAGTCGCACGGATCAAAAGAAAGAAGAAATCATCATAATTTAAGCCAAAATAGCAAAATGGTCATTTCACAGGCAAGCGCTAGTGGCAGTCGAGCCAAGGTTAAGGAGCAACTCTATTTTAAGGAGTACTATACAGACAAACTGAGGTTAAGGGGGCTGCCAGCTGGGTGGTTCTTATACAGTTGGGTGTCTAAAACCAAACTCAGTTATAACCCTAAATCGAGAAGATTTACTTCTCAATCATTTCTACGCCTAAATTTGATGAAAGAGAGAAAGACAGAGAATTATAACAGCGATAGGTGTTTTTTGAATCTAAAGCCGATAGAAAAATTGATTTAATAGATGGAGAAATCAGTGGCTAGATGTATTAGGGTTTGAGAAGAGAAAGATGAGAATCGAAGGAAAAAGAAGATACATGTGACACTAATGGTGGTCACTGCAATTGAAGAATGAAGTAATGGGTTGGTGATAATCTGTGACTAATAACAAGTGGATGAAAAACATAACTTGAATCATTGTTTTGCAACAAAGAAGGATTCCTTGATATAATCTCTCTTATTGATTTCAACTTAAACTTTGATTGCTTTATTTACTTTCTTTTGCAAACTTAAAACAAGAAAACCCCCCTTTTTGTGACAATCTTACAACTAAAACCTCTTGCTCCTCGTGGGAACGAACTTGACTACTCTATATTACTTGTTAATTAGGTAGAAAAATATTAATTAACTTGTTGTGGTTACGACACGCATTAGATACAGATACGTCACCTATTTTGAAGTATTCGTGCTTCATAGCTGTGGAGTCTTTGACTCATGTGTTCTTTGATTGTTCCTATGCAAAGTCGGTTTGGGCCTTTCCCTCGGGGCCCAATATTTCTAATGTGCATAGTAGTGACCAAAGTAATCGAAATCGTTCCTCGGTGCTACTCGGTTGGGGAGCTTGGAGCGAGGAGCAATAAGTTCGGACTTGGAAATCGCCAAAACTCGGTCTAATACTCGGAATCTATTTATTAATAATTTATATATTGTTGCTCATAAGTCATGATTTGTACCTAATTAAAATTAAAATTTTAACATTATGATGTAATTAAGTGTGTAATATTGTTATATTGAACGTATTTATCATGTATTTAGAGGTTTTTCTATTTTATAACTCTCATCTAAGGGTTATGAATATTTTATTTTCTGATTTAAGTGCATGCAAGGCCAACTCAGAAAAATCGTTAACTCGTTTTGCTAAAAAATCAGTCCAAATCGGCCGCCTTAATTGCTAAAAATCGGAGAGGCCTTGGAATCGGAAATCTCCTCGGTCATAGAGCTTGTAGCGATTACTCGGTGAGTAATCGGCCTTGGAGAACGATTTTGACTACACTAGTAGTGACTCTTTTTTAGATCATTATAATGAATGGACTAGGGATGATTAAACTTCATTAACATTAGAAGTAGCTGCAACTAAAGTTTGGCATATATGGAAAGAGAGATGCAATAGAGTTTTCTCTAACAAAACTAGTACTAGTATTAGTTTGTCCGTACAAATTCAAAGGTTTATTCAGTTTTGGACTCCTTCTAGGAATGTTGATCAGGATAGTGCTAATGTGATTATTCCAAGTACAATGTTTCTTTTACCTTATAGACAACGTACTAGTCCCTTAGGTGATACTTTTAAGATAAATATGGATGGTGCATGGACTTCAAGTGTTACAAATTCAGGGTACGAGATTTTTATTCGTAATGTACAAGGGTACCAAGGAGCAAGAGGAAGAAGCTGTTGGGTTTCCTCTCCTGAAGAAGCTGAAGCTCTAGCTGTTTTTGAAGCTGCAAAATTGGCGAGGGAGAAGGCCTTAACAAATTTCTCTTTGGAAGACGACTGCAAAAATGTAATGGACTATTTGGATGGGATGAATTCCTCAATCTCTTGGCAGGTTCAAAGATTGCTTGATGAAGTAAAAGGATGGTGGTTGAAATGATAAATTTTCAAGGATATATGTTCATTCATAGAACATGCAATACTTCTGCGGATTTGCTCGCAAAAGAGGCTAGATCTTCTGGTTTTTCTAAACAAACGTGGGTTCATGTACCACGAGTGATCAGCCAATCTCTTTTAAAAGAATAAGACAATGTAATTTCATGCGTTTATGTTCCTGAATCTCTGGGTTGTTCCAGGGAGAACTCTTGTACTGTTAACTCTTTGGGTTAGTTTTGAATGAAATGTCTGTTTTACAAAAAAAAAAAAAAAAAGGTACCGTATTTTAAGATTTTTATCAAAAACATAAAGTGTTGCTTAAGAAAATGGGAAACTTATTTAAAAACCCCTCAAAATCCACCTCTTGAAATATACCCTTTTTCAATTTTTGAAAATACCCTGCCTTCTAAAAAGTGGAAGCAAATTTTGGCTTCCAGAAGTGGAAGCAACTTTCTCAAGTTGACTCCAAAAAAATTTATTTTTTAACCCTCAGAGATATTTGTGCAAAGTCAACCAAAATGGAGGGTATTTATAACATTCCCACGAAAAAAGATTCTACCATATTCTTTGTTGTTTTTAACATGCTTGTAAGTATCCACCTCATGTACGACTGTCTATCACTCAATTTTAACAAAATATAACATGCTTATGGACTTTGGTTGTATCCCTCCCAAAAAAAAAGAATAATATGTTGTTAAATCATATGAAAAAAAAAGGAGAAAACAGTAAAATAGGCTAAAACGAAAAAGTGAAATTACTTCATTTTTAAAAATCGTAGGGAGTATATTGTTAGGGTTTTGAAATGGTACTATATAGCTATTGGATGGATGAAAATGAATCACCGGTCGTCGAGATAAAGTGAATATTACCCACTATAGGTGATCTTATCCCGGTATATTCAAGTATTTAATGCAAACAAATTGTATTAGTTTTTACTGGAGCAACCACTCACATGTTACGTTTCTATCACCCTAAAGTATTTGGACTAACCAGAGTTTTCCAAGTGTCCTCACCATTTACTGTGACAGAACATAGGAAAGAGCCGTTAATCGTTATATGCGTGCAATTTGAACCAATCAGCATTTACTGCCTTCACCTACTCCACCAAACCTTCTCATCCAAATGACGAACTTCCAAAGGAACAAGTGACATCAAAGGATAGCATAAGCTACGATTAGCGGTAACCAATGCTCGGTTTGGATGATAGAGGAGATGGATGTCATCCCCAGTCAAAAATCTATAATAGACAACTGAGCTCAGAAAAAGGGGATGGACATTTTACGTGGGAGAGCTAGAAAAGCAGAATGAGGAACATTGTAACCTTGAGTGCTTCCCTTTACACACAAAAAGAATTATATGCATTGTAATCACAATGATCAACAGTACGAACTCAAACTCATTATCCAATGGATGTAGACTTCAGCTGAACCATGTTAATCACTTATGTCGTTTACTGTTATTTACATTTTATCAACACTTATTTTTGTTACCATTTATAGTTAGTTTACACTAATTAGACTTTTGCAAATGAATTTATTTGAGCCTGCAAACGTATCCGAACCCACTATTTGGGTTTTAGCTGTTAGAAGTCAAGCCGGCGGGGGCGAAGCCAAGGGTTGACTAATCATGGGTCTAACCCACCCTAAAATGATGAAAACCATTGTAACACCCTTGCATTTAGTCCCATATTCTGCATTTAGCCTACCTATTATTTTGGATTTAGTCCACCTAAGTCCATATGTTTCCATATATATCTTTTAGCCCCCTGTTGGAAAATTGTAAATTAATTTACATATGAATGAACAATCTTAGGTTAAGTGCCTTTACGGATTTGGAGTTGGGTTATTGTTTGGGCCTTATATGATTTTGGTCCTCTTATGAAAGTTAGTTTCACGAAAGTTTCACTTCCAAACTAACAGGCATGAGAACCTTTCACAGGGAAAGGACGCAACCCTTCGTTATAACCAGATATGGATTCATGTTTAGCATCCCTTGAAGAATCTCCATGAAACATCACATAGTTTCAATAAAGAGGCACCTACAATCTATAAATACCTGCACACAGTTAGATTAGAGATCAATCAACTAGAAACCTAATAATCATCTTACTGTTTTCTAAAATCATCTTTAAGTTTGTGTCAAAGATAGAGTTCATCACTTTAAGTTTGGTTCGCCATTTCTCGAAGTTTGGAGTGCTACTACATCGAGAAGATAGTCGTTGTATCCTGGGAGACAGACATCGATAGTCCGTAAGCACCAGTGCGGGGTGAATCTGTCTTAAGGCTAGAGGATATAATCCTTTCCTCGACTTTGATTTCTTCTAATTGGGTTTACATATCTTTTCTTCTCTGTTTGTTTTATTGCAGTTTATACACAAGATTGCCTATAATCTTAAGACAGAACCTTTTGTTTTTTGTGTATAATGTGATTTGGATGCTAACCTATATTTCTGTGTTTTGATACCGGAGAATTGTGGGAGCGTCTCTTTATGAAGATACAGGTTGTTGTCAAATGAAAACCAACTTTACTGTAGTTTGGTGGTTTCGTATACCATTTCAATCTCGCTGGATCATTTGAACTCAAGATTGAATTCTTGAGACCCATTAAGGAATTTTGTTTGAATGGTTCCCTTTATAGTAGTTTAAATTATTTCGTCTTTTGTGTATTTTGTTTTCTATTAGTACCAGAACTATGATTCCGTGTTGTTTCTGCGTGCACGATGATACCTAACAAAACTATTTTGGAAGTTCTTACGCAGTTAACAGTTGAATCCAAGACATGCACAAATATGACGGATGTGGTATCAAAAGCCAGTTTGGTTGGAAATGTTAGAAAATGATGGATCGACATAGGAGCTACGATCCATAATTGTGTCGATAAGAATATGTTTGTTTCTTATCAAAGTGTTGATGATGAAACGCTCTTCATGGAAAATTTCGCACCATTAAAACTCGTCGGTAAAGGGAAAGTCATTATCAAAATGATTTCTGGAAAATGACTAACTTTGAGTAACGTTCTACATGTACCTTAATCATTTGGTGGTCTCCTATTCCAGTTCGAGTCTCACGGGTCTGTTTAAACTCAAGATTTAATTTCGCGACACCATTTAGGGATTTCGTTTAAGTGGTATCGGTTTTCATGGCTGATCACGATAACTGCCATGCGAATGCACTGAATGGGTTCTTAAATTTGTGTCTGTTCGTGGCTAGTTTGACATGAATATGACATCGATGACCCTTGGAGATTACGTTAACTGGCGGTTTTACGACATCTTTTGGTCATGAAATGTGAGGGAAAAGAATGTGACTCTTTGTTCTATGTTGTGTGTTGATACTAGTTTCTTTCCTGTCCATCTGTTTTCATGTTTGAATTCTGATAAATCGTGCCGGAAATTTAAGCATGAAGTCATTAGGTCCAGACGTAGGCTGCATATATTGGTTGTGCAGTTTGTTGTTAGTTGCTCTGTAACACATGGGTGGACCGTGGACATGGATCACATACACAACATAGGCGTGAATATTAAGTGCTTGACGAGTAATTAAGAGTTAGTCGATTGTTTAGGCACGTCTTTGAAGTTATTCAAATTAAATTGAATTGGAAAAAGGTGCCAGGCTGCAAGCAGAACATGTTTTTGTACAAGACCTTTCAAAATTCATTTTTGGAATTTGAATCTTATTGGTGAATCACAGAATTGTGGGGGTAGTTTTTATAATAAGACTGTTATATAGCAAATTCATCAAAATGTGGGGTGCCTAAAACGATGTTACAGTTCATGCGAAAATAAATGGTGATATGAGATTTTCAAACACTATCCGTTGTGCCTGCTCAAAATGGAAGATTTCAAAACGCCACCATTTTGAATAAATCCAATTAGTTACAGGACACACCCCTCTTCAAGGAGACGCGTCCATCTTTCAGAAACCATTTTGTAGGAAAATGGTATGTGCTCTGATTTGACTCTTAAACAGAACCGGAGATGCGATTTTATTTGGTTCCTTAGCGGAATAATGTTTCGTTTTGCATGATGGTTTGAGTCAAAGTGGAGATACGAGATGTATCTACCAATTGATGATCACATCAAATTTCAGAGTTCACAAATGAATGCCCAAAAGGATGGGACAGACTTTAAGGAAGGATTTTAAGGAAGGGGAAGTTGAAGAGCCATTGTACACAATAGTATACAACGCTTGACTGGTTGTATTCAAATTCTGGTGAAATGTATCATGTATTCCTGTCAAACATGGACATGGATTCGTAAGGTTTGATCGTGGAATTTACCGAAAGTTGAAAGGCAACACTGTTTCTTTCAACATAAGTGACCATGGAGGATGCATGGTGTACAAGACTGAGGTTTTGATGCAAAGTTGAAACTTGGCTTTGGCAATGATTGTGAAGAATCATAATGAATCTCCAAGTTTCAAATTTTAGTCTTGTACAGAAATTAACAAAAATCCTTGTTAATTAAGGCAGTAGTATAACCTCGGAAGTATGGGGTTATGGAGTTTGAACGAAACTTCTTCTTCTGATCAAGATATAGTTTATTATGGAAAGAACAAAAGTCTTCCATAAATTAGACACATATCAGACCAGATTACTCATCGGTCAGATAATTAAAGGCGCAACTAAGTCTTTAATTATTAAACCTATTCGTTTAGCGTGATGAGCATAACTGTGAGTTAATAATTTCATTTAATTCTGAGATTGATAGACTCTAGTGTTTGGTCACTTGTGAGAACTATACGAATTTTGTATATGGTTCACTAATTGGAAGAAGTTTTCACTGAGTTCGCCAAAAATGTGGGGGTGCTTAGTAAATGCAACTAGTCCAACAGATGGATTGAATTGGATGCATGGTTGAATGCCGAAGTACCCTAATACATCTCAGTGATAAACCATGTAAATTTCTAAGATGTATAAAGAGAAATTATTATTGGATATAATTTATTAGTTTTATCTTAGACATTGATGATTCAAAGTCATCAATGGAAAACTATGTGTTTTTGAAAAATGTATTAGAAAGTAAATCGTCCGAATAAAGGTTGATAGCGAGACCAACTATAGACTCTGGGGCTTTGGACGCAAAGTTTGAGAAGATTTTGGAATTTCTTTATGCATGCAGAAAGATATATTGTCCTAATCAAACAATATAAGTAGTTATGAAACACACATAGTTTGAGATTATGGTACATCTCAATAAATAAATTGACGACATAGCCATAAAGCAATTGCTCTCAAATGCGCGCATTTAAAAGAAATAGTGTTTGTGAATTGTATCAAGTCGACAAAGGATACCAATTCTAGAGAGAGCTTATAATTGCATCATCGAGGGGAATGGGCTTAAAGCCTACATATAATGAATCGTATTAAGGGAAACCCAACCTAGTTGACTGGAGATCCCAAGATCTAGGTTCAACGGGACAACAAAAATTAAGAAGGATTCACACGTAAAGCACTGGGGAGCATAACTCTAGATATGTTTCTACCCATTCCTATGATGAAACAGTGCAGCCTGTCGCGTAGTTAAGGATAATCATTGCTTTTAATGATTCATAAGATTTGGAAATTCCAAATATGGTATGGCAGGATACTATTAATAGGAAATCACCTATATGAAGTGAGAAGTGTGGCCGCTTCCGTGAGAACCTTTGATAGGCTAGGTTCATCTAAAAGCGCTTCATGAATTCCGGGAATGCTCAGGGCCGAAATGAACACAACCATGAGAACCAACTTGGTGAGGAAATAAATTGTGTGATAGTTATCGTCTTGGTTTACACTTAAACTGACAGTTCAAAGCCTCTGGCACACTGACCCAGTAGTAAGCCCGATAGCTATTCACTAAGGAAGGTTCAAGGCGAAAGCTACCTATCCCCATGCAATTTATTTCCGTTTGAACTCTCTTTAGTGTCTGTTTGCATTGTCATTTGCATGGTTAAAAGAATTTTCATTCATGTGGGGGATTGTTGGAAAATTGTAAATCAATTTACATATGAATGAACAATCTTAGGTTAAGTGCCTTTACGGATTTGAGAGTTGGGTTATTGTTTGGGCCTTATATGATTTTGGTGCTCTTATGAAAGTTAGTTTCACGAAAGTTTCACTTCCAAACTAACATGCATGAGAACCTTTAACAGGGAAAGGACGCAACCCTTCGTTATAACCAGATATGGATTCATGTTTAGCATCCCTTGAAGAATCTCCATGAAACATCACATAGTTTCAATGAAGAGGCACCTAACATCTATAAATACCCTGCACACAGTTAGATTAGAGATCAATCAACTAGAAACCTATATATTAGGGATCAATCAACTAGAAACCTAATAATCATCTTACTGTTTTCTAAAATCATCTTTAAGTTTGTGTCAAAGAGAGAGTTCATCACTTTAAGTTTGGTTCACCGTTTCTCGAAGTTTGGAGTGCTACTATTGGAAAATTGGGTTAAAAACAAGAGGATGAAAAAACAGAAACAAAACAATGGTGTACCCCTGACTTCAAGGATCTTTCGATTCTTTTAGACAATAATTCGACCTTTCCCAATTAACTTGGCGAGTACAACAGGTCTCTCGAATTATGCCTTCAGGATTCAATGAAGCCCTAACACCGTAATCGAATTCAAGGATTGTACTTCCTTGACCCGACCAAGAATCACACTGTATAAGATTCTGATGATGCTATTAGAGAAGAAGAAAACAGATTGCTTTTTGGATGTTTTGGAATGGGAGAACATCTTCGCTACTTATAGTGATAATCATGCCTGTTGGTAATGTCGTTTCATTACCAACAGACTCTTCCAAAACACCATTAATGGTGACTCATGGGAAAAGACTCATCCGTTCAAATTTGAATTGAAACTGAATGGAAATTTCTAGGTTTTCTAAAATAAAACCAGAAAAAAATTTCACGAGACGCTGTCTCGGACTCTGCTAGGGGGGCGTTGCCCCCTAGACCCCCACATCACCGAAAACTCTGCGTAGTGGAAAACCTTGAAAATATCCAACATTCTCCCCCTATTTTCAAAAAATAAAAAACACAAAACAAAGTAAAAAACTTTTAAATCAGAGTGACTGCATCACAAAATTGACTGCCTACGTACCCGAGTGGGATCAAGCCAACGTAGTTCACGCTAAGTTGAGAATAAGCATCATCGTTGAAACCAATACATAAGTGATATGTATCTTTTGGATTTGAACCTTCGCTTAGTGTAAGAAATTCAAAGCCTTATCGAGGTTCAGTGGTGAAACTAGTCTTGAACCAAGTACCCCTAATGGTAAAACTGGAATCTCCACACATATTGATTTCAGAAGATAGTGTGTTCTGTAGCTAGCACGTTAATGGCCATGTGCTTAAATCCTGGATTCATGAGTCTTCTTATCTTAGGAAACGACCCGATTTCCATACTCATATAGGTAAGTCTCGAAGGTGTTTCTGCGAGACACCTTGTGATAAAATTTAGACTTATTAAGGATTTTCATCCATCCTGATTTCTTGTAGAAACCTGCACTAATAAGAAAATGGGAAGTTTTAATTTTAGTGCACCATAATCACTTCCATAACTTGTTGGTACCACATTGAACCTTGTTTATCCTTTCCAAAACATAGGTTGGGTTTCGCTATGGGTGATCAAACTTCATTCACAGACCTTAGTCCCATTTCCTTACACTTTATTGAAACCACTGCCTTTGGAAGACTTTTCGTAAATGGGTCTGCCAAGTTCTTACTTGTTTCAATATAGTTCACAGCAACTACTCCTCTCTTGAGTAATTGTCTTACTATTTGATGTCTAAGACTTGTATGTCTAGACTTTCCATTATAAGTCTTGTTAGAGACATTATAGATAGTAGCTTGATTATCACAATTAATCAAAACTGCTAGAGATGGCTTCTTCCAAAATGGGATTTCAACAAGTAAGTTCCTAAGCCATTCCGCCTCCTTACATGCATCAGTTAACGCTATCAATTCTGACAACATCGTTGAGTCAGAAATACAAGTCTGCTTCTTGGAACTCCAAGACACTGCAGCACCTCCTAATGTAAATATCCATCCACCAAATCGACTTGGAATTGGATTCTACATTGTTCCAGGTAGCATCACTGTATCCTTCTAATACAGCGAGATAACCTTGATAATGCAAACCATAATCAATGGTTCCTTTCAAGTAAACCAACACTCTTGAAATTGCTTTCCAGTGTTCATCTCCTGGATTACTTGAGAAACGACATAGCAATCCCACGGCATGAGCTATGTCCGGTCTTGTGCAATGCATGGCATACATAAGACTCCCAATAATACTAGAATACTCAAGTGGTGCATGAGTACGCCCAATATTCTTCATTAACTTTATAGTAGGTTCTAAAGGAGTAGGGACTGATTTGTCATCAAAATGACCATACTTCTTGAGAAATTTCTCAATGTAATGAGACTGGGTTAAAACCAACTCATCTCCCTTTCTTAGGATTTTGATTCCCAAGATCACATCAGCCTCCCCTAAGTCCTTCATATCAAAGTTAGAGTTAAGAAACTTCTTTGTTTCTTCCACACGAGATATGTCAGATCCAAAAATAAGCATATCATCAACATACAAACATAGAATCACACATCCAGAACTATCATGCTTACTATAGATACATTTATCAGCATCATTCACAACAAAACCATGTGACAAAGCTACTTTGTCAAACTTCTCATGCCATTGCATGGGAGCTTGCTTCAAGCCATAAAGAGATTTTACCAACTTGCAAACCTTCTTTTCTTGGCCTGGCAATATGAAACCTTCGGGTTGTTCCATATATATCTCTTCTTCTAAATCACCATTTAGAAAGGCGGTTTTGACATCCATTTGATATATAATTAATTTGTGTGTAGAAGCAAGTGCAATTAAACAACGGATTGATGAGATGCGAGCAACTGGAGCATATGTATCAAAATAGTCAATTCCATGTCGTTGTTTATAACCCTTAGCAACTAGTCTCGCTTTGAACTTATCAATGGAACCGTCTGCATTCATTTTTCTCTTGAATACCCATTTTCATCCTATAACACTACACCAAATTCCCGGATTCGTAACAGGAATTCGTAACGGCTTTGTGGCCGTTACAAAATTCCTGTTACAAATGGCCGTTACAAAATATTCGTAACAGGCTCAAGCCGTTACTAATTTTTAAAAAATTAAATAATGATGGCAAGCCGTTACGAATTTTTTTTTACGCGTGCCACTCACACGCTTGGTCACACCTGGGTCGTAACACCCGGGGTATATACGCGTGCCATTCACATGCGTGCTATTTTGCTTAATCTACACCGTTTATGCCTAAACTAATATCCCTACCCTTCATTTTATTCTCGAGATGCGTCTTAATCATAAAATCATAAACTAATATCTAACCCTAAGTCCCATCTCTCGAATGAATATTTCATTTCATTTTTCTTCCGTCAAAAATCTCGAGCCGAGAGGCGAAGAACAAAACCTCTTTCCATTCTCAGTTTCTTCTGTTGATTCTCTCGATCAAACCTCTTTCTCTTCTCTTCTTTTCTGTTTTATCTCATCTTCTTTTATTAATCTTTGCTTGTCTTGTACAAAGAGAGATAGAGAAAGTAGAAATTAGGGTTTCAATCTCTATTTTATGACAAATCTGAATCGATGGAGATTGATGGATTTCGGTGAAAAGGGTATTGGTTTTTCTTTACTTCAAGGTATTGGTAAATCTAAATAGCTTTTTATCTTTCTTCCAAGGCTATAACTTCGATCTATAGGTTTTTTTTTCCTATTTTGAATCTTAATCTTTTTTGTTTTCTGATGATTGGTGAAACAGATGTAAGAGAGGGGTGTTGTGATCGATAGAATCTGATGCTGTGAAGAACATAGGATTAGAATTCAGATTTATGCTGCTAATTGATGGCGAGAAGGAGATGAAGATATGAATATTAAATAGGGATTTTGTTGGTGATTGAGTTACAGAGATGGGTTCAATTGATTTTTGGGGTTTCAACTGATTTGAATTGAGCAATTGATGATGATTTAGGTTTTGTAGAAGATGGATCTGTGGTAGTTTTAGGTTTGCAATTTGGTCATTCTCATATCAGGATGGAGAAGATTAATGAAGTCATGGGTTCAGTTGATTTGTAGGTGAACTTGTGAGATAGTTCGGTGTTGGCTTTACAGAGAATGGTGTGAGTTTTGGAGACGGATTTGTGGAGGTTCAATTCAGTTTAATTTTCTACATACCTATCTTATCAGTTATCATAAGTTTAGATTCATTTGAATACTTAAGTCTACTGCTATTAATTACTAAGACGGTCCTTGCTTTCTCGAATTGTTTGCATACAAGATGCAAAGAACAAAAACGTCGAGCATGTAGTGATCTTGTGCATTATGCCAAACCTTAAAGATATCAGAGGTAAATCTCATTTTGATTAAATTGAAATTAATACACACATGTTCTATATAATTGTCCAAATTAGAGTAGTACATGAAGCTTTGATATGAGCGCGACTGTACCCATGTCTAATATATAATTTCACCTTTTCTGTAAAACTGTAATCATTTGAAAGTTTAGGAGATGTTGTTGTCCGATTAATGAGTTATGGATTGTTTTAGTTACTATAATTTTCTTTTGACGGATTTTATCTCTTGATAGGATTTTCTAGGAGTTGTTCATGTCTCTTTTATTTTATACACTATTGGTTAGCAAATGAACACTTTTTGTTTTCTTTCAGTTGTTTGAATGATTAGAATTTATCTCCTCCTATAATCCCAGGGTTGAGGAAGGTAACAAACTATATGAAGTCAAAGAACCGTGCATATAGAAGTGGTGCTATTAACTCTAATGAGAAAGAGTCTCGTACTAGTTCTCCTTCTGCTACCAAAGTTGGACAAGCAAAATTTGAGCTTCAAATGGGTCGCAAGTGAGTATGGTGCAAATTTTTGCTCTTTATAATCCACTATTATTAGGTGTCTTATGAGATGGAAGTATTATGTGACTCGTTGCTTATGATCAGATGGGTGGTTGAGAATCAAGTTGGAAGAAAGGACTTGGTCATTGAAGAATGTGATTCTAAACAGTCTGTATATGTTTACATATGCAAAGATTCTGTTTTGAAAATCAAAGGTAATTGGTACTGGATTCTGTAATAAGCCTTACACTTTTAATCATTGAGTATCATCTATATAGGTATTTTACATAGGAAAGGATAAGAAGCTTATTGTCACAAATCATAATGTGCCCAGCCAAGATTCTCTTTTGACACTTGTTTTTTGGTGGTTACTTTCAGGGTTCTGCACCAACAGTTTCAATGGACAATACTTCAGGTTTCCAACTATATTTAAGCAAAGATTCTTTAGAGACTTCTATAACAACAGCTAAATCGAGCGAAAACAATGTTTTAGTGCCTGGGGACTCACCTGATGGTGATTTGGTATGGATACCTCTCTCTTGATTTGATCTAAATTGATACGTACCAAGTGCAGTATAATTTTCTATTTCACATAACACTCGATAGATCATCTGACTCATCTCTATTGTTCAAGTATATACATCCAATATGGAGGTTATTCTCTCTATATACGAACATAAACATTAGGATCCCCGTAAATTCGGTAATTTATGTTATATTCAACAATTTGTAAGGCTGGCAAAAGTAAACTCCAATTTGTAATCTTTTTCACAGCTGGAGCACGCATTTCCACAACAATTTGTTAATGTTTACAAGGATGGCCAGTTTACAACTACACCAGTTTCTCACTGTGGCGCATAAATGACATGGTTAAGAAGATTTTAGGTTTTCATTCTTTAAATATCAGTTATCCTTAGTTCGTGTTTTAAGGTCAGAAGTGAAAATGACCTTTTGTTATTAACTCCATATATATTCTTTTTTGTTCAGTCAATCACACAGTTGCAAGTTCTGTAACATTTTACAGTTTCCATCAGAGCTTGGTTATTTATAGACTCCTTTACTCTTTTAAAACTTTTTCAGGACACTCCTTTATTATGCCATGTGTTTGTGCAACTGTACTCTTGTATTGTGCTTAAATTTATAATTTGGTCAACCAGTTTGACTCACTTGTGTTGCTTTCCATTGTAGGAACCTCCTATAAAGAAAACCCCAGCACCTGCACCTGCAAAGAAAGCCCCTACAGCTGCAGCCAAAAAGAAAGAAGAGTCCAGCGATGATAGCTCTGATGCCAGTGACTCTAAGGATGAGGTTTGGCATGCTTGATTTTCTTATTAGTTTTCTTATTTATTGGGTTGGTTGATTTCTTGAAAAAAAAATCCGCTGATGTAACAGCAAGTTGCAAAGAAAGTATAGTTTTTAATGTTGATGTAATATTTTTCTTTTTAACTCCAAGTGAGTCAAATCAAGTCGTGTTGCGGTTACTAAGTTGCATCAAAAAGAGATAAAGGGTGCATCTTTTTATTATCATTCTCCAGGGAGGGGGTACCCATCTTTGGAATGTCATCAAAATTTTATTATTTATTATCATTTAGTGTTGGTTTTCATTAGGTGTAGTGTTGGAGCTTCTGTTTTGTTTGTAACCATGTCTGCGGTTGTTCTATATCATCTTTGAATTTGTATGTTATTATTATGTCAAAAGTAGCTTACAAATGGGTAGGTGGAAACTCTTTTTTCCTATGTGATATGGCACACACATTTACTCTGCATGGTTTACAATTTGTTATAGGAAAAGAGACGAGGATTGGCAAATGGGTGATATTATTTACACACTTACAAATAGAAGATGGTCATAAAAATGTGTTTGTTATGCTGAAAGTCATGACCAAGCTCTCGTCGGTAACAAAACTATTGCATCTATTTAAATTTGCCAATTTGGGATTTTCAAAGATGTATGATCTGGTCATTCTATAAGAAGCTTCTTAGTTATCTATGTCATACACGAGTCCTTACTTGATCATCTTATTTGAGCAATTGATTACTGCATAGTTCTGTGCTAAGTACTAAGTATTCATATGTTTGTTTTTTGTAGATATGTCTTCCACGACTTTCATTGAGCCATTACCTGTAATAGAATTTGTTACCCAACTCCTGAATAGGGATGCACTTGCTCAACCCTTTTCTCGATCTTTGATCGAGTCAAGGTAAATAACTTCTCTTGGTAACAACTATTTTATGTGTCTCAGTGAACTTACAATGCGTTGTGATGATGCATGAAATGATTTTAGGCTCATTGTGTTCTCATCCATGGTAGTATCTTTCAGTTTAACCTAGGTGGTTCCTTGGGTGAATAAGGTTTATGTTATAAGCTTCGTAATATCAGAATAGTTGTATATACTGAAATTTGATTGGTGGTTTTAGGTGGAAACAACTGAAAAACTTGGGAGGAAGAAAAAGAAGAAAGAAGAGAATGTTTGTCACTGTTTTCTCAGTTCCATCTAAATTAGTGTTTACCAACTCTTGCTGCATTGAATTGATTATGATGTTTTTCGATATCCTGAGAGAATTGAAGAGGTTGCCGTAATGTCTTTCTTTCTTTCCTGCAAAGGAGCAAGATTGTGCTTAATATCGTCGAGATGGGCACCGGGGATGAGAAGCTGGACCAATCAGCTTCTATGTAGGAAGTTAGTAAGTTTCTGTGTATTGCATTAGAAATTTGGAACTTAGTTTTTGTCTATTCCCTTAGAATTTGATACATAAAAAAATACTGGTACTTAGAAGAATTTTTGTACTTAACAAAAAAAAATTGTACTTAAAAGAATTTGTGTTCTTTGTTGACATGAATTGGTTGAATGTAATGTAAATTCATTGTTGAATGTGATATGAATTGATTGTTCTATGTGGATGATATGAAAGGTGGATGCAGGTTGATAGAAATTCCGGCAAAAAATGAATCTATACAGTCAATCTTGACTTGGTCAAAATTGGTCAATACTGACTAATTTTGACCAGGTCAATGTTGACTGGCAGTAATTTTTTTGCTGTTACAAAATAGTTCGTAACGGCTGCAAGCTGTTACGACAGCGTTGTTACAAAAGAAATTCGTAATGGCCCGAAGCTGTTACCACGTGGCAAATTAGTAACGGCTCACAGCTGTTACGAGGGCCGTTACAACCAAAAATCGTAACGGCCACAAAGCCGTTACAAAAAAAATGTAACACCCACTTTTGCAACAGGCAGGAGCCGTTACAACCCATTTTAGTAACGACTTGGTTCTGTTTCTAATCCGAGAATTTGGTGTAGTGTAGGCTTGACGCCAGGAGGTAAATCACAATATATCCAAGTACCATTAGACAAAAGTGAATGCTTTTCATCATTGATAGACTCTTTCCAGAAATTAGCATCTCTGGAACTCATTGCCTCAGCATAAGTTTTAGGGTCATCATCAACATGCATTACATATCTGGTCATACTAAGAATTTCATTCTTACTACCTTCTACAAGATATTGTACCCATTCTGGACCAAATCTTTTCTCTTTTCTTGCTCTCTTACTTCTTCTAGGTTCGACGTCTTCTACAATTTCAGAAGTATCTTCTATGTCCCGAGTAGGAGCAGAATGTTCATCATTGTTATTAGTCTCTACAGATTCTAGACTAGGTAACAATGGGTTTTCTATGGGTTGCATTTGGGAACTATTCCTATTCAAGTTCTCAAAAAATTCAACATCTACAGATTCGATAATCTCAAAAGTGTCAAGGATTAAAAATCTGTAAGTAATACTATTAAGTGAATAACCAACAAAAGCACATTTATAAGCCCTATTTCCTAACTTAGGTCTTTTAGGATCAGGCTTCCTAACATATGCCAAACAACCCCAAATCTTAAGTCTTTTCAAATTTGGTTTTCGTTTAAACCACAATTCATAAGGAGAAATATTCTTATTTTTCAAGGGAACTCTATTCAAAATATAGCATGCAGATAACATAGCTTCACCCCATAAAGAATTAGGCAAATTAGAACTAATAAGCATAGCATTAACCATCTCAACCAAAGTTCTATTTTTCCTCTCAGCCATACCATTTTGTTGAGGTGTATAAGGTGCAGTAAATTGATGAATTAAACCATGCTCTTGACAAAAGAATTTAAATTCATTTGGAAAATACTCACCACCACGATCAGAACGTAAAATCTTAATTTTCTGTCCTAATTGTGTCTCTATTTCTGCTTTGTATATTTTAAACATGTCAAAGACATCATCCTTAGATTTCATCAAGTATGTATAAGCATACCTAGTACAATCATCAATAAAAGTGACATAGTATTTGTTTCCACCACGAGTCATATGATTCTTAAGATCACCAACATCACTATGTACTAATTCAAGCAAGGAAGAATTTCTTACGACAGATTTAAAAGATATTCTATGTATTTTTGCTTGTACACAGATTTCACATTTAGAAACATTATCAAAATTGCAATCAGAGATCAATCCTAATCTTTTCATGTTTCTAAGAGAACCATAATTCACATGTCCTAATCTACCATGCCATAAATTAACAGAGTCAACAGTATAAGCATAACCATTATTTATTAAATTAAGCTTAACCATTCCGTTACAAGGATAACCTTGTCCAACAAACATTCCGTTCTTGGACAATACAAACTTATTAGCCTCATAGGTCGTCTTGAATCCAGCCTTCATAACAAGGTCGCCGGAAACTAGGTTTTTCACAATGTCAGGGACATGTAATACATTAGTGAGAGTAACAATCTTTCCCGAAGTAAATGAGAGTTCAACAGTGCCCTTGCCAACTACTTTGCTGTGTACGTTGTTTGCAGAAACAACTTCATTTCCTTCTCCAGTAACTGGTTCATATGTCTTGTAAAGATCTCTATCCTTACAGATATGGACGGTTGATCCGCTATCGTACCACCATCCACCACTATTTTCAGCAACAACATTGGCGGCTTGCACTACAATAACAAGTTTGTCATCGACCATATTTGCCTCCTTTTTCTGTCCTTGTTGTTTCTTTTTGAGACGACAGTCACGAGCAAAATGGCCGGGTTTATCACAGAAGAAGCAAGGCCCCTTCTTCTTACTCTTCTTGTTGGGATGTTGCTTCTTAAACTGAGTATCATTATTAGGTTTCAAAGCATTTGGTGTCTTAGAAAAATCTACACTGTTAACCTTAGAATGATCCTCAGTTTGCTGACTATCCTTAATTTCTCGTTTACGAGAGTCCTCTTCTATACGAAGATGACGCTGCAAACCTTCTAAGTCATAGTCAGTCTCAAAGATGCTTAAGTTTCTTCTTATAACCATTCCAAGAAGGAGGAAGACGAGAAATAATGACTCCGACAATAAAGGCAGAAATAAGTTCAATTCCAGCATCCTTAAGATGATTAACAATGAGTAAAATTTCACTGACCTGGGAAATAATTGACTTACTGTCAACCATTTTAAAATCCATAAAGTTGCAAATCAGGAATTTCTTGTTGCTTGCTTCAGAAATTTTGTATATGTTGTCAAGCGTAGTCCATAATTCCTTTGCAGATGAAATACTTCGATGGGCATTGTAAACACTGGTTCCCAGGGCATTCAAAATATGACCACGACACATAAAATCATCTTCCTGACGCTTCTTCCTTCTGGCCTTCAAATCATCAGTGTCTTTTTCTGATGGTGCAGGAATTTCATCCAAACCGTCTTCAAGTATGTACCACAACTTGATGGTGATCAGGAAAAACTTCACAGTCTCTTGCCAACGAGTAAAATTATCACCGTCAAAACGTTCCAATCGAGTTAGGGTTTGGTTCATCACTTGCAGAGATTGAGCAGTAACATTTGAGTTTGAAGATTCACCCTCCATTATCGAAATTTATTGTCTAAAACTGTTGGAAAATTGGGTTAAAAACAAGAGGATGAAAAAACAGAAACAAAACAATGGTGTACCCCTGACTTCAAGGCTCTTTCGATTCTTTTAGACAATAATTCGACCTTTCCCAATTAACTTGGCGAGTACAACAGGTCTCTCGAATTATGCCTTCGAGATTCAATGAAGCCCTAACACCGTAATCGAATTCAAGGATTGTACTTCCTTGACCCGACCAAGAATCACACTGTATAAGATTCTGATGATGCTATTAGAGAAGAAGAAAACAGATTGCTTTTTGATGTTTTGGAATGGGAGAACATCTTCGCTACTTATAGTGATAATCATGCCTGTTGGTAATGTCGTTTCATTACCAACAGACGCTTCCAAAACACCATTAATGGTGACTCATGGGAAAAGACTCATCCGTTCAAATTTGAATTGAAACTGAATGGAAACTTCTAGGTTTTCTAAAATAAAACCAGAAAAAATTTCCACGAGACGCTGTCTCGGACTCTGCTAGGGGGCGTTGCCCCCTAGACCCCCACATCACCGAAAACTCTGCGTAGTGGAAAACCTTGAAAATATCCAACAGCTACTACATCAAGAAGATAGTCGTTGTATCCTGGGAGACAGACATCGATAGTCCGTAAAAAACCAATACGGGGTGAATCTGTCTTAAGGCTAGAGGATATAATCCTTGCCTCGACTTTGGTTTCTTCTAATTGGGTTTACATATCTTATCTTTTCTTCTCTGTTTGTTTTATCGCGGTTTATACACAAGATTGCCAACACCCCCTCAACCTTAATAACTGGTTGGCTGGTTCCGCTTCCCCCACAGCAAGCCGCCTTCACGAAAAGAACAAAAATAAAAAAATCTTGAAGCAAAGCTGGTAGGTGTTTTCTGATTGGACACTACACCACAAGCCATGTAGACCTGTCGGGTTTAGTCCCACACCAGGATTACGCAAAAGATCAAATCACATCACCGCAAAATTAGTTTGGTGAATCTTAACGAATGTGTGAACTCATAAAAATGAATGTCCGATATAAGCCGTTGATTATCCAAAAACAAAAAACAATGATACACGTTACCATTCTCACCTACTTGATAATTACTGATTAACAAGACTATTACTACTAGAAGATAAACAAAGAAAGAAAGAAAATACATCCATAAACAAATCTTCATCCAAGTTGTGTGTGATATTTTGATGAGAAAAAATTTGATTTGCGTGAGTTGTTAGTTTTATATCTTAAATCAATATTTTATCATGATAATTAAAATTATTAAGTACACCTAATTTTGTTCTCTAAAAACAAAACTAAAAACTCACTTTTTATGTTCATTATTTTCTCTCTCTCTCTCTAAAAGAAAACCTTTGTTAATGGTTCCACGATGAAGCACTACTACAGAAAAACAGTAAGAGAAGATTCTTCCAGAGCCAGTTAACTACCAACTGTATCTTTACCCGCCAATATTTTCTGAAGTACTCATCATTTTGCAGGTACAGAAGTTTCTCCTCTTTCAGTCTTAATTTCTGACTCTAGAAAATATGTTTGTTTCTGTTCCTTGTGTTGTTGAATCAGAAATTGAAAATTGAAGTATGGGTTTTGTTTGTTTCGTTGTTTCAGGGGTTGTTTTTGAATTTTGTTTGGTGTTGAGATAAGAAGAAAGTTAGGGTTTTTTTGGTGGACTTTCTGAGAAGTGTGGTTTGTTGTGGAATTGTGGTTACTTTTATTATTCAATGCAGAATGTCAAATCTGAACCCGCAATTGTTTGCGAAGAACATACAATTGAATGTACAAATTTCGAGGAAAATCATAGGGTAAGTGAGAATTTGAGTCAAGACAAAAATGGAGAAAATGGGCAAAGCTCATCAGGGGATTCTACTGAAAATGATGATCCGGGTGTTATTAGAATTTTGATTTCCAATGGGGAATCAGAAGCTGTTACGATGAGTTCGGAAACTAGAGGGGATGCAGTGAAAGTTACTGGTACTAACCAATTGAAGAGTGAAGTTACAGATGTGGTGGCAAGTCTTAAGAAAGTAGGTTCTTTGTCAAGAGATGAAAGCTCTAGGGAACAGTGCAGGTTATTTGACTCCTCATCTTTATCTTACTTTATTTAGTTATTCCATTTAGGATGATTAGATTAGTGTTTGTATTTGCCATCTTCCAATCTTTCTATTCAGGGATCGTTTTACTCTTTTGGTGATCACTTGATAAGTACTCTGATACTTGGCGTGCTTGATAAATCTGTGTTAGGTGATAAATTTTATTGCTTGATCATAGCTTTTCAGTTCTGCATCACACTGTGGCCCACAAATTTTGTGGTTTTATCAGAACCTTAAATTTTGATTCCTATAGCAACCTTCACTTTTGAGAAGTTACAACATTCTAGCTCTATATAGCGGTCGAGAAGTTTATCACACAGCTTTGTTGTGGTGTTTAGTATTGGGGTTCAACTTCCCGAATTAGGAATTATCATCATCTGCAGTTTAACAAGGTACCCACTTATTAGATCCCAATATCTGCAATCAGGCGACATGAAATAGGCTGTCATATTGATAGCAATAAATAAGCATATGTATGCATCAGTATGGATTTGTATATTTGTGATTCTGCATTGGTGCTACTGTTATCCTATCACAGCTTCACAGGTTATCATATAACATTTCAAAAATATGCTGGTTTTTTTTTCTTTTAGTCATGACTCGACAGGAAGGATGTAAATTTCGACTTGCGACCTTTTTATGAATTTATCAAATAGCATGCTCTCGTAGTTTTGCATAGTTAAAAGTCGAGAATGCTTTTCTTATGTTATCAAGCGTATCTGAGAGTACTAAAATGTGTAGAAATTCAATCCATAATCTACAGAGTCTGTCAACAATCATCAGAAGAAGCTCTTATAGATCTTGGATGTCAATGTCGTGGTGGACTTGCTAAAGCTCATCTATCATGCATAGGGACTTGGTTTAGTACTAGAGGTTCAAATAACTGCGAGATTTGCCAGTAAGTAGATTATTGATTTTGTTTACCCACTTATTGAGAAGTCTTGAATAGTAAATTGGCTAGCTTTGGATTTTCTTTGCAGACAAATAGCTGTGAATGTGCCACCTCCAGAATCCCAGCCAAGTGTAAGTATCTTTGTATCCATTGATTATAGAGGTAGGTTTAAATATCTAGTTGAAACTGATGCTGACTCGGTGTGCTCGAGCAGAGGAATTACTGGATTTGGAGGATTGATCCTGGTACTGGTACTGTGCAGGAACGTGAAAGGGTATGATGCATCCACAAGTTATCAGAAATTTGTGTTGATGCAGTTTTGTTCTTGTTATGTTGCTTAATTATATATTCCATACTGTTACACTGAAATTACTCAATTAGTGAGTCTTTCACTATCTAATCTAGAAAATTGTTTCCGCCTAAAAACGATTTGGTCTTTCTGTGACAGGGTTGCTACAGTCCACTTTGGGTGGCATTATCGATCCTCATTGGTGGTCTCCTGCTAGATGTTCTAATATCGATTTCTCTTGGTGTTTCAGCACTTCCTGTCAATATTATAATCGGTAAAATCTCCTCATACTCATAACTTTCTGAATAGCTAATAAAATGAAGTTCTCTGGCTTATCGCCTTCATCTATCTATTAACCGAAGATTGAATTATTCAGAAACCTTTTGGTTTTACTGATGTTGTGACGTCGAAATAATGAACTTTGCACAGGTGTTCTAGTGGTTCTAGGGCTAGGAACTGCGCTTCGACTTGCATTTGAATGCTGTCAGGAGATAAGTATAAGGAGAGCAGTGCAAAGGATGGATATAAATGCAAACCCAAATTACCACCCTACTATCTGGCAAAACTTGTGAATTGCAAAATTTGTTATTATAAAGCAACAATATATATATATATATAGAGAGAGAGAGAGTAGAAATATATATTTTATTTTGGGAGTTATTTTGATAGTCACAGATGGATTGGTGATAGTGACCTTGCACATCTTGCTTCTGTGTTGCTCAGAGAAGAAAACATTCTCTGTACATGTTAGAGGATAGCTTAAGTTGTAGGTGGATCCTTAAAGCCACATTCGCCTGCTGTATGAATGTCCTCAAAAAATGTAATACATCATTGATGGGATAGAAATGTCATGGAGAAATGCTAGAGTGAGATTTTGTGCCGCAACGATATTATATGAGATGGGTCCTATACTCGTATCTCAGTAATTAAAAAGATACAAGTCGTGTTTCATAAATTCATTTGTATGGCAGAGTGGAAAACTCCTTATAAGCTTTAAGAAACTTCGAAAACTCCTTATAAGCTTCATCTTATCTTTAAGAAACTCCTTATAAAGCTTTATCGCCGGTGATTTAGTTGTCCCTTTAAATCGTGTTTCTGAATCCCCAGGAACACAATTATGTAGACCTGTTCCCATTACTGTCGACAAGTGGGGAGCTCGTCGGCAAACCTTAGTTTTTCATATGTATTCCATTTTCACAAAGCTATGATGCTCTGAAACAAAAATCAGTATAACATATAGATCTAGGCTAAATATTCAGCGTCCATGCCTTCTGCAGAAGGAGGCGTTTATGTGGTTGGCACAAACAGGTTGTGCAAGGTGGTTGGCACAAACAGGTTGTGCAAGGTCTAATTTCCGCATACACTTTTGTTGATGCGGAACTCGGGCTTCCCCATCTCTCTTGGACTGAGTCCTTAAGTAAGCATTTGGGTTACTTGAGAAGAGATAAATAGTTCCGGCTGCAGTTCTTACAAGATATAGTTAATCGCTATACTGGCATCCTTTGATGATACTGAAACCTGATTTTATAACACAAATAAGATGGATAACTTTTATAACACAAATAAGATGGATAACAACAGTTATATAAACGATGAAACGAAGAACACGACATCTACAAGGAAAATATTGAAATTAAATATTTAGGTTGATGTGGGCTCAAACCCCTTTACAATCTAAAAAACTCACAAGAAATTATTCTTATTCTCTCAAGAGATGGCAATACAATGCAAGTAGTCTCATTGTATCAACCAACATTAAAAGATGGAAATCCAAGTAATAATATTCAGGATTAAGCCCTAATGTGCACGGTTTTCGTCTCTTTTCAACACATGAGACAAGATGCACTTAATTGTGTTGAGGTGAGCAGTAGAGTGCCCATCACTAGGTTCCTGCACGAAATTTGTAATTTTCTTCTTTGCGGGACGTTTAGACCTGACTCTTCTCTACATTTGAGATTTTCCTTAAGAGTTAACTTTACGTATCTCAGATTGGACTTTTGAACAAGTTTAAGCACATTTGCCAAACGGCTAGCCCTTCGTTGCAGTTTGTTGACATACCTTAATTTGTGTTTGTACTTGAAACATTGTGTGAGTCCGTGACCCTCAATGGTACAATAAGGACATGTCAGTTTGGAGATTGATTCAGGAACGGCGTTAGCAGCTAAACAAAGGGTACCTAAAACATTGACGGAGTTTTCATTAGTATACGAAAAATCCGTCACATCCTCTAATGATTTTGATGAAGAATCATCAACCAAACTATCAAGATTGATATGAGTATTGCTACATTCATCAAAATTGATAATTTCTCCCAAGAGTGCTACACCTGATCCATCATCCTCTTTGGAATCATAATGATCAAACGTTTCATCAAGCGTTGCAACAAATCCCTTGTTGCCAGTGTATTTCTTCCGATTTGGACACTCATTGGCAAAGTAACCGAACCCTTTACAGTTGAAGCACTGTGGCATATCCTCATCGTCAATATCGTTAGAGTCTCTGTTTTTCACAGGAATACGATTATGTGGCTTATCTGACGTATGAGGCTTTTCTCTAGTGAATCGTTTATTTATCTTACTAAAAAGTTCTCTAAACTGTCTTGTGATTAATGTAACTGAGTATTGAGATCTTCATCTGAAGATTCAGGATCAACAAAATTGTTCACAAAGTTGTCAACACTTTCACTTTTAAGTGTTTCAATGTTTTTCAATGCCTTGAGCGCAATATCCTTCCCGACTTTGGATCGCAGTTCATGATCAAAAATCTTTAACTTTCCAACTAAGGTATTTCTGGAAAGTGTTGTAATGTTATTTCCTTCCATGATGTCATGTTTCTTAGCCTCGTATCTTGCTGGTAAAGATCGGAGAATTTTCATCACAATGTCCTTTTCAGGAATGGTCTTCCTTAAAGCATAACATGCATTAACAATTTCAGACACTTTTTGATTAAATTCATCAAACGAATCTTCATCAGACGTACGAAGATTTTCCCAGTCAGAATTTAGGTTTTGAAGCCTAGCTTCTTTTTCTGAGGTATCTCATTCGAATACGGTTTCTAAGATATCCCAAGTGTCATTAGGCTCAGTGCACGAAGTCACATGGTGCTGAAGATCTTCGCTTATGGCTTGAATAATAACATTTAACCCGTCAGAATTATGCTTTGCAACATCTATCTCAGTTTCACTATATTCTGCTATATCTCTCTCAACAGTGTTTTCGTCTCTAACAAGTGTTGGAGGATTGTATCCTATTACTACAAGTTTCCATGTCTGAAAATCACGGGCTTGTAGAAAGGAACGCATCGCAACTTTCCACTATAAGTAATTTGTGCCATCAAAGGCTGGCGGTACGTTTGTCGAGATCACCCTCCTGTCCATATAGTTAGATTGCTTCAAACACGTACTTATTAGGTCTTTCGCGTGTTTGCCTACTCTGATACCAATTGAAAATGCGGGGGTACCAAAATACACCACCAACTTTTTCTTAGGCAACCTGTATGGACTAAACTCAAATACGATTCCGAGAGTTACAACTTAATGAATCTCAATCAAGAATTATATGAAGAGTTCATATCTCTTTCTCTCACAATCAATATGTATTCGGAGAAAAATTTGTGAACCTAATTATACTGTGAGAGTACTTGGACGACTCCAAAGATCAATATCCAAGATCAATCAAGTCTTATCCAATAATTACGATTGACGTATCTACTTTGATTGATTTACGTATAACCTGTGATATTCTAATTATAAAGATAAACAATATAATGCGTAAAAAAAAATAACACAGACACCAGAAATTTTGTTAACAAGGAAACCGCAGATGCAGAAAAACCCCGGGACCTAGTCCAGATTTGAACACCAAAATGTATTAAGGCGCTACAGACTCTAGCCTACTATCAAAACTTTGGATTGGAATGTAGTTGAGACCAAATCCATAGTCACAGTAATTCAATTACAGTCGCGCTCCTCACGCCTCTTGAATCTTGAAAGACTCTGTGCAATTGATTCCCTTAGCTGACGTCCTTTACAGCCTAAGAGTTGCTTTAACTCAATTGAAGAATTTAAACCAATCCGTCTCCTATCGATAAGTCTATATGTGATTTCCATTTTGATCAAAGATCAAGGTGAGATAGGAAATCGTTTGCAATAAACAAAGTCTAGCAAACCTCAAAATCCGGTACTTATGACTCCCGAAGAGCAGTCTAGATCATTATTCACCTCACAAGTAATACCTACTCTGATTTCAACAAGAATCGTTATGGAGGAATATACTTGTGGAATCACAAAGTCTGAGACGAATAAACTTTGTGATTTCTATCTATCTCGCCTGATCGGAGCGAGACTCAACAATCATTAGCAAGATCAGGATACACGAATTATCAAGATAAAGATAGTCGGACCTGGCTTCACGAATCCCTATGTGAAGTCTTTTTAGTCGCTAAACCTAAAAAGGTTTAAAGGAGATGACGACTCTACTTTACAACTAGGACACACAAGAATAGTGTCGGGGATTCAAAGATCATAGTTGCTTGGGGTTTTCCTTATATAAACTCTCAAGATCAAGGTTGCTTTAGACTTAAGTTAAGGTAGCTTTGGAATCAAGCAATCAATATTCACCGTTAGATGAAAACTTGACTTGAGATTAACATAACATAATATAAACTCTGGTTATGATGAACCGTAACCGAACCATGTATAATGACTTGTTCATGAAAGGTTAGCCGAAACTATCCAGACAAACTATAAGCTTAATTATTTTCATATAAAACTTTAAGACAATCTTGAGTCACAACCATAGGTTATAATGTGATCAAATATGTCTAGATGTGTTTTTTAGAGAGTTGTTCAAATGTCGATTATCTCATAGAAATATTTCTGATGAATTTGAAAATATTTGACATAGTAAGTACGTGTACTTGGGACGTGTCATTACTTCCAGTTCGTGAGTTATTTTGTCATGGTTCGTGTACCGGGTTTGTATACCCTTAAGACAACACGAGTTCAGGAGTCCACAAAACTTTTTCGGTATGCATACTAGGTATGTGTACCAACCTGAGTTCACAAGTCAACGGAACTTTTTGGGTTTGCATACTTGGTATGTGTACAAAAAGTCGTTGCTGAACTATAGCTACGCTGATACGTGTACTGGGTACATGTGTTAGTGCACTGCTTGGTCGAACTTACAAGCATTGCTATCTCAAGCTTGTTTGTCAAGTTTAGTTGATCAAAACTATATACTTGATTTCTAGTCTACTTATAGCAATGTCTCGAATTAGGATAGAATGTGTAGCAGAGCTTTAGATTTCAAGGCGTTCACCAATTGAAGAATAAGATCTATTAAGGATCTTGGAGGAACTTCATCAACAAAATATATGTGGAGACTAAAACTTATCTATCACTCAGAAGTCTATTATATTCTATCTTCTAAGGAGACTAAGTTGTTGTTAGAGCACTGCTCGGTCGAACTCGCATGCGTTGCTATCTCAAGCATGTTTGTCAATATTAGTGATAAAAACTATATGTCTTGATTTCTAGTTTACTTATGACTAAGTGTCGGTCTAGGATAGTTAAGTGTAGTTGAGCTCCAGACTCCATGGCGATCATCTTACGAAGACGAAGAACTACTCGAGGAACAAGTGGAACTTCATCCGACAAAAAGGTATGTGGAGACTTGAACTTATCTGTCACTAAAAAGTCTACTCTATCTCCTACTCTTGAGACAATAGTCGTATAAGTATGATAGTTTTCATACATACACATTTGCTATTTCGAGCCGAGTTTACTCGCCTATCTTTTCTCGAAATATGTGTTGGTGAGCTTTCGCTTTAACCATTTTCATCTTTACCCGTGACGAAAGTCATGATGACGTTTCAATCTTAAAAATAGCTTTGATGACGATAGTCGTGAATAACGATTGTTATAACATTATAGAAGAATGTTTCAATGATTGAAATGTAGAGTTGAGATTACCAACTATGGATATAAGCATATATAGTGTGTTCGCACATTAGTGTATAAATCCATGTACCAGAAACCAAGTGCGTGCATATGTGTGTATGCGGTATTGGTGAAGGAGACGGGTTGGGTATGCGTACTGGTGGAAGTTTTCATACTGAAAATTTTTGTTGAGTTTGTAAGTTTGCAAACTAGTAAACCAGTCACCTTATGTACGCATACTCGTACGCGTACCCACGGAAGTTTTCGAACCGAAAATTTCTGCTAAGTTTGTAAACTCAAATCCGGTAGCTAAGGGACGCATACCCGTACGCGTACCCAAGCTGGTTATTTCTCAAATCGGTAGTTCATGAACTTAAAACAATAAATTATGAGGAATGCAATCTTTGCAAACCGTGGCTATATTGTTCATGAATTGATTCAAGTGGATCAAACCGATTTTGCTTCAATTGTGTCTATGAATAAAGACCTAAGCAATTGAACAACTCTTTAACTAGTTCTTATAATTCATTTGAACTAGTTATGAGAAAGATGAATACGGTTAATATGAAAGTGCTCATATGGCTAACCATTGGTTAACTATTTGTGAACCAACTAAGTGTACACGTTTAGGTACGGTTACTCAAACCTAAATGAATACATTTCATTTGTGTGTGACAAGCTAAGCTTCGATCTAACGGTTGAAAGATATTAGCTTGGTTGAATCAGGTTTTTCATCTAACGGTGAATATTGAATGCTTTGTTACCAAGGTAACTTAGATTGCAAACCCTGATTTGAAAACTATATAAGGGGAACTCTAGCAACTGGAAAAACTAATCCCCACACCTCCTGTGTGATACTAGTTGGTTTTGCTAGAGTCGATTCTCCTTTAACCTTAGGTTTCTTCTCGAGACCCTGTAGGTTAACGACTGAAAGACTTCATTGAGATTGTGAAGCCAGATGAAACTACTTCTCTTGTAGTTGAGCAATCTGATCTTGCCATTTTCTATCGTACGATTTCAATTGAATAATTGACTTGAGATTATATCTCCGATAGGGCAAGATAAAAAGAAATCACAAACATCTTCGTCTCATCGTTTGTGATTCCGCAATATCTAGTTACGCTACCATACGATTTGGATTATTGTGAGGTGATTGATAATACTAGGTTGTTCTTCGAAAATATAAATCCGGGTTATCAATTAGTTCCTGTTCACCTTGATTTATCAAAAGACGGAACAAAACTCATAGATTTATCTGTGGGAGACAGATTTATCTATCATCATAGACTTTTCTGTGTGATACAGATTTGTTTATTAAAGTCTTCGACTTTGGGTCGTAGCAACTCTTAGTTGTGGGTGAGATCACTAAGGGAATCAAGTGCGTAGTATCCTGCTGGAATCAGAGACGTAAGGATATCAACTGTACCTTGAATCAGTGTGAGATTGATTAGGGTTCAACTACAGTCCAGACAGAAGTTAGTTTGTAGCACGCTAGTGTCTGTAGCGGCTTAATACAGTGTGGTGTTCAATCTGGACTAGGTCCCGGGGTTTTTCTGCATTTGCGGTTTCCTCGTTAACAAAACTTCTGGTGTATGTGTTATTTCTATTCCGCATTATATTTCGTTATATAATTGAAATATCACAGGTTGTGCGTTAAGATCAATCAATTAGAATATCCAACCTTTGGTTGTTGATTTACATTGATTGACACTTGGATATTGGTCTTTGGTACCATCCAAGTTTATCTCTCTAGCATTTGATAAAGACTCGCAAATTTCCATTTGCTTGAGTAAAAATCAAATCGAGAGATAGAGATATTAACTCCTTGATATACTTTTTATTAAGATTGAGTCTGACTGTCCAGTTGATTCTCTTAAAAGTATATTAGAGTTAGTCCATACAGATTTCTAATCGAAATATTGGGTGAGGTTGTTGTACCCCCGCTTTTTCAATTGTATAGCTAAATAGACTTTTACATTATACACATTTGATATTTCGAGCCAAGTTTATCTCGCTTATCTATTTCTCAAAATACGTGTTGGAAGCTTTTTGCTTTAGTTATGTTCATCGTATTCTTTACAAGTTTAGTTGGAAACAATTTATTTGTTGGAAAATAAATATTAAGTCAAAAGATGATCATGTGAAAATTACCTTGGACATCTTACATGATTTGTGTGAGACAGTCATTTGATGTTAGCTCGGGAAGTTTCATATTGATCATTTGATCACTTGAAAATTACTTGAAGCTGATGGTATGTGTGAGATTACCATTGTCGTCTTCTAAGGATGTTTCAATGATTGAAATAAGAGTTTAGAACGATTACTAATATCTGGATACAACACGGTATGCATATCTAGCATGTGAACTGTATTGTGATGATTCAAGTCCGGAACTCTTGTTTGTGTACCTAGTATGTGAACGTATTTAACTGAGAAGGTCCGGAACTCTTATTTGCGTACCTAGTATGCAAACGGGTTTACCTGAGTTGGGTCCGGGACGGTTTTTCGCGGACCGGGTTTGCGAATGGCTTGACTAGGCCAAGGTCCGGAGCTGCTGTTCGCGTACCCAGTTTGCGAACACAGTGGTTAAGTTCTAAAATTGGTTATGTATGATGCTCATACTCATGAACTAAAACATTTATGATTTAAGGAATGCAAATTAACTTTGCAAACCGTGGCTTAATGTTCATGAATTGATTCTTGTATAAGTACTTTGTACGATTACGAATCAAACCGATTTCGTTTCAATTTGTTAATGAATATTTCTA